>JAQJVL010001733.1:22500-151061 GCA_035578905.1 Stictocephala bisonia | reverse complement strand
CCCCCATGTAGTTACTGACTTTTTGGTCGTTTTAACTATCCTTTTTCACTTGGAGGGGGGGTCCTGTAGAGGAATTATGAAAAATCTTAAATGTAATCATAGGTCAAGTTATATTTCATCTTAAAGGCCATTGTTAGAGGAACACATTGCCGCAACCCCGACTGAAAAAGGACTATTCGTTTGGAAATAACAGCCTCTAAAACTTTGGCCTCATTGGAACTTTGAGAGACTGCTATTTCCAAACGAAAAGTCCTTTTCCAGTCGGGGTTGCGGCAATGTGCTCCTATAATAATGACCTTTAAAATTACATATAACTTGACCTATGCTTACATTTAAGATTTTGTAGACTTCATCCACAGGACGTCCCCCAAAGCGAAAAAGGACAGTTAAGATGGCGAAAAAGTCAGTAAATTCAGTGAGGACGTAATCCTATAGTTTCATTGTTCTGCGTCGATTAGTAAAATAAATATTAAGGGGGTTCCAGACTTTTTGAACACCCGGTATATTTATACTATTAATCAGGTAGCAACGCAAGTAATGTGAGTAAGATACTGTAAATAGATTAAATATTTTACGCTTTTCCATTTACCTACTACTATTCATAGGAAAATGATACAGTCCGAGGTGACAAGAGCGTAGCGAGTGAAACGTTCCACCAACCGGCATTACCGAGGCCAAAGGCCGAGTTGTCTCGAACACAGCGAGTGACGGGTTTGACACGCGAAGCGTGCAAGGTGTCCTCTAGTCATCAGTTATCTTATGTAGTTGTCACATTTCACAAAAGTACTCGTTAATGTATAGGGTTATATTTTATAAAAAAAATAATTTCCGATATGTCTTCCTTTATTTTATTTACGAATAAAATGAAAATTAATATAGAACTTCAATTATGATATACCGGTTTGTTGAAAACATTAAATATTGGCATTAGCCAATAAAACTACCAAATATAATGCACTTTTAATTGTTTTTTACTCATAAATAATAATAAAGAACATAATAAGGACTCATATTTAATGTTGTATTTACCTTATTTCACAATATGGCAGTAACAATATTAGTGTTACTGTTTAATCTTACTGGAAATAAAAACGTGAATATATTAATTAGAAGTCCAGACATATCAAACAGTTTATTTTAAATAATACAAAATAACTAAATATGGATTTTAGTTAGGTATAAAATATATTGATATAAAGATAATCGATATTAGAAAATAGTTAATTAAAATAAAAAAGTTAGTAATTTAATACATTCTACATTATGGATCTGTTGTTAAAATAAACATAGAAAGAAAGTGGCTATCATTTCAAAACAGATTTCGAAATGTCACATAGAGTGCATTTGATCTGACTTTAAGGAAATATTTCATTTTCCTTCAGGGAAGTACTTTGGATAAATACCATTACCTTTTACTGTATAAGCCTGGAATAGAGACCGGATGTACAGAAATGGAGCCGGGGAGGCCGTGCAGAGGAAAACCCTCTCATATATGGAGTGAATGTTTCCGGAGTTTGGCGAAGTGGAAACAAGCGCATAATTGAATTTACGCACCATATTAACTCTTCGTCGACCTGTGACTAGCCTGCATATATTTTAAAGAGTGATGACAACGCTGGTTCACATGATGCTATTGGTCTAAGAGTCCAAGTATACACCTTCCGCTCAAGATGTAGATTTGTTTACATGTACTTTAACATGACTGATCCAGTGCTCAGTAGTTCTAGGATTGCAAACAAGCTTCACAACCTCGATTTTTCTACAGCCATAATGGCCAGTTTCTGAGGATACTAATAACAGCTTTTGAGTCTCGACTTTGAGACTAAACTTGCACTCAGCTGGTTAGGTCCCCTGTAAAGTGTTCCTTGTTTGGGCCTTAAGGCTCTTTTGGACACGTGATAGTTCAACAGGTCGATGTCATTGAACGTTGATGAAATTAAAATAATAATATTGTAATATGATATTTGGATTTGGAGCAATTATTTCTATTATAAATAACTGTTTAATTTCAGAATAAATCTGTAAGAATAATTGATTAATGCTTATAATAGAACTCCTGGTAAAAAATAAAAATTTTAGCTGTGTAATAAGTTCAGAATTTTTAAAATAAATTAACTAGACACTATTTACTATATAAAAAGAGTTGTACAATTATAATTTGTTTGTGTAATGCTTTTATATAATATTAATATGATCAATAGTTACTAAATATCGTACAGATTGTTAACTAAAACCTGTAATAATAAAAATACTAACACACACCATTCCTTGCTCTCTATATATACTCTATATATACTAATTTCCCAAAAGATCCAAACCAAAGGCCATGAGACTACGAGATAATATCGTGCTTGTAATAGCACGCAGTTCCTAGCGTGCAGGTAACCGAGTATTTAAACCGCAGCTACACTGTTATTAGAAGAAGTAGGAGAACACATCCCTTAAAACACCTTACATACGTTGTTGACTGTTTACGTAAATGGTTTTAGTGTAAATACATTTTAAACTGCTTAAGTTATTTACACCTATAACATATATATTGATGGCTAGTAGGTAATAAGATAATTGTATATATGTGATATATTATGTGACTTTAATATTATACCAACATTTTAACTCTAACCAAGAGAAAGAGAGGGAGATATCTAGCCCAACAATACACATCACCCCATATAAAACTCGAACTCTCATTGGTTATCCCAAATAGACTCCCATCGGGTAAGTTTCACACGACCTCGTGAGACTCACTCACAGTCAACAACTCACTTTCTGATTGTTCTGTCAAGAGCCTCTCTTGCCCTTGTTAATTGTGAACTGTTTAATTGATTGGTCTGTTTTATAAATTTGTTTTCATTCCTTTAAAAGTTTTTCTATATCTACATTTTTCATTCATTTAAACGTTCAATTCAGTGCTCTTTAATGTTTTTAAACAAACTTTTAGATCTCCAAGACTTTCATGTGTGCGATGCGCGGTCAGTCTTCTGGACGTTCTATACATGCACGTTCTCCACGGCCTTTCGTCAACTTCCTAGAACAGCTGGACTGGAACTCTCAGAAGTGTCATGAATACTCCTTTCGAGAACAACCTCTTAGGTGAGTCAATTCTCTCTGATTCTTTTATTTCTGCCCCTTTGCCTCTCGTCTGCTCTGGTAGAGCAGTGGTCCTCCTGTTTCTTATTCAGTGTAAGAAAATTATGGTAAAATATATTATTATAAAGTGGCATAATTGTTATAACTCAACTAATTTAAAGTTTTTCTATTTTACATTATTAAAAAACATAATTGTAATGTTTATGAATATTCATATAGTTATATTAAAAGCGTATTACCTGACTATAACATATACTATGACGTTTTAAAATGTTGTAACACATATTTTTCATAATTAGTAACAATATTCATTTTTCAGATTTCACCTGAAAACAATGTGGGGTTACTGCAAGTTCTTTCTATTTGAACAAAAGTAAATAGTTTTCCTAGATGATTGGTTTTCAATTGATTAAGTTATAATGAGAAAATTACTAATTAATTACAAATAACAGTCAAACTAGGTCAATGAAGAAACTGCGAAGTGGTTCAAAGTTTGATAGCCAGGGGTAATCATGGAGCGTAAGCTGCAAATTAGACGGAGATGTTAATTGTATTCCAAGTTTGGTTTCTGATGTGTTTCAAATGAACTCTGGAGATAATTACAGGATATATTCTTTAAAAGAGCTTTCTTTTTCTATCTAAAACAAATTATAGTGTTTTATGTTTCTGATAGAAGTAATTTGATTATTTTATTTACTTGTTTGCACATACTTATATCTATTTACAGCAAACCAGTTCTTCCATGTATCAATTATTTTAGGGCTTGGATGTTTAACGTTCTTTTGTGGCACAAGAATTAAAATAGTATACATTTAAACAGTTTTACATTATTTTAACTCCTATTAAAATGAAAAAGATAAATAACAATATTAACGAAAAATAAATAACATTTAATCATCAATAATAAATATAATAATACTATCAAAAAATTACGCATGATATTCCTTACAATGTATTTTCCTTCCTAATTATTACAATTTATTCCGAAATTCCAATTACATGTTCATGTTTAATTTCGCCTCTATAATAACTCAGTTTGTAGTTTTTAGTTAATGTTTATTGAAATAGTGCAATGTTGAATAGTTAATGAATTGTATTATTTAATTATTTTTTAAAGGGAAAAACCTCCCCAATAATTGTTTTCTTTTCTTTTATTTATTTTAATGTAGTTCTTATTTTTAAAATGTTATTTCTATAGTAACTGACACAGAGAGACGTTGAAAGCAGTACTTTCAAACAATACTTTAACACAATAATCACTATCACCTGTGACAGGCTAATACTGGTTATTTATGTAACTTATTCATTATTATTTAATAAGACGCTTATCGTCAAGGGCGAATATGAGAGGCGAATAAGTGTAGATGATTGATCTATTCATCAATAGCCCAATATCCAGAGCAACTAAGGGACCTACAGGTTTACGTGGAATCCGAACCACGTAGTGTTGATATGATTTTCAGCTAACTGACAGGCCTGACACTCAGTTCTCTTCCCTACACAAAATCTGAACCTTGACTACCTCCCAATATCGACATCCCAGACTTTTCTAAAAATGTCCACGTTGATGGCAGCCATTATGTGGACGCTGGGTCTGTATTAGGAGAACCGAGCATAGAACCTATCACCTATAATCTTAACTGCTTAAATATTCACGTTTGCTTGTGTCTAAACAAGACAAAGGAGCAATATCAATCAGAACTAAGAGACTTTGAAGGCTTTAAGCAATCCAACAACTACTTTGTGACAAAAAGCCTGTGACGAAGTGTAACTGATTAGTTAACGTAACAGCTTACATGAAACAGGTCTATTTGTCTTTACACAATGTAATGGAGATATTGTAACTGAAACCCAGAAGCTTTGATGGTTGTAAGCACAGTATTATCAAACAACTCTCTATCACAATACCAGTGACGATACTAGTTACTTATATAACAGCTTAAATTATCCACGTCTTTACACAAGGCAACAGAATCGTGTCAATCACAAAAGAGGCACTTCGAAGAATGTAAGCACTCTAATACTGTATAACCACTTTGTAACACAAAGCCTGTAACATCACGATACTAGTTACTTATATAACAGATTAATTAGTCACGCCTGCATGTGTTTACTAATAGCGACAGAACCGTGTCAATGACAACAGAGGCACATCGAAGACTGTAAGCACTCTAATACTGTATAACCACTTTGTAACACAAAACATGTAACATCACGATACTAGTTACTTATGTAACAGATTAATTAGTCACGCCTGCATGTGTTTACTAATAGCGACAGAACCGTGTCAATGACAACAGAGGCACATCGAAGACTGTAAGCACTCTAATACTGTATAACCACTTTGTAACACAAAACATGTAACATCACGATACTAGTTACTTAAGTAACAGCTTAAATTAGTCACGTATGCCTGTGTTTACTAACGGTGACAGAACCATGTCAATAACAACAGAGGCACTTTGAAGACTGTAAGCACTCTAATACTGTATAACCACATTGTAACACAAAGCCTGTAACATCACGATACTAGTTACTTATGTAACAGATTAATTAGTCACGCCTGCATGTGTTTACTAATGGCGACAGAACCGTGTCAATAACAACAGAGGCACTTTAAAGACTGTAAGCACTCTAATACTGTATAACCACATTGTAACACAAAGCCTGTAACATCACGATACTAGTTACTTATGTAACAGATTAATTAGTCACGTCTGCATGTGTTTACTAATGGCGACAGAACCGTGTCAATAACAACAGAGGCACTTTAAAGACTGTAAGCACTTTAATACTGTATAACCACTTTGTAACACAAAACATGTAACATCACGATACTAGTTAATTATGTAACAGATTAAATTAGTCACGTCTGCCTGTGCTTACTAACGGCGACAGAACCGTGTCAATAACAACAGAGGCACTTTACAGAATGTAAGCACTCTAATACTGTATTACCACTTTGTAAAACGAAACATGTAACATCACGATACTAGTTACTTATGTAACAGATTCAATTAGTCATGTCTGCATGTGTTTACTAACGGCGACAGAACCGTGTCAATAACAACAGAGGCACTTTACAGAATGTAAGCACTCTAATACTGTATAACCACTTTATAACACAAAACATGTAACATCACGATACTAGTTACTTATGTAACAGATTCAATTAGTCATGTCTGCATGTGTTTACTAATGGTGACAGAACCGTGTCAATAACAACAGAGGCACTTTAAAGACTGTAAGCACTCTAATACTGTATAACCACATTGTAACACAAAGCCTGTAACATCACGAGTAGGGTATAAATCCTTCGATTTGGCAATTCGAAGGATAAAATTTTTACGGCAAAATAGACGGTATGTAGGCTGTGTGTGTAGACCGGCCGGTGGGCGAGGTCCGAGGTGGCGACGTCGAGTTCTTGCACTTGTCGAGGTGATGGGTGGTCCGTGAGATTGAAGTCTAGCGCAATATGTTCGTCTGAAAACATGTTATGGGAATAAAGAAAGAAAAAAAGATGAATAAAGTAGTATACATTTATTTTGAAAAGTTACAGGAGCTGTGATCAGTTTTTGTACAATTCGCTATATGTGTTAATTTACGTTCGATGACCGCTGATAGGAGTGACGTCAGTTTCACAATGCGAGCTTCAAACCTGATTCGGTTGGCAGCAACAAAAATCCATGGGGAATTTCTGTCTTCTTCGTATATAATATGTACTGCGGTGACTAGAGGATTGGAAAATGTCAAGCATTGCATAATTCGACAAGTTCAATATCGCAGACTTGTTTGGGCTGCTTCAAAAAGGTTTCCTCCGCTTCCTTTTCCGACTTTTGCCGCCTGTACTGAATGTACTTACAGAACGGTGAGTTGAACTCATGATCATGAGCTATGTCATCATAAGGCTCCCACCTAAATAAAATGACTCCACAATAAACACACTTTGTGCTGTCCACAGTGTCGGCAATCCTTACAAACCCATGTTCGGCCAACTGTCGAGGAGTGGGTGTTGTATGTTTCCAATCAGTGAATGTCCTTTCACGCACCGACACCTCAGTCATGTCGATCTTGGACAAGTTTTCCATACACCAAGACGCCATCTTGCTAACATTAGTCTGTGTGCAGTTAAATCCAGAAGCGTAGACGCTATGCCAAAGACACGGAGGGTCTTCTAGTTCTTCCTCACTGCTCTCAGTCGGGATTAGTTTCTCTGGCAAACGTGGACATCCCAATTCCTCCAAACTGAACACAACACGCCGGTTGTCAAACAGTCGCCCCAATACCTTTGACTTTTCCAGAGTCGACGTGTAGAGTAGTTCTATGTCAGCACAAGTGCTTTGCAGCGCTTCACCCAGCATCTTGTAGTCAGTGAATCCAGCATCAAAATCCAGCCCGTGATAGTGTTTACTTAGCCACCGGTTACGGCGCACAGTGTCATTCCAGCCTGAAGGAGTGTTTTCTTTTGGTGGTCTAAAGATCCAGTGTTGAACACACATTGTGTCAACGTCCATAATGGAGAGCTCCTTAATTATAGACGTACCGTCCTGGGTGGCAAAAGCGCTAAAGTCGATGACTGCCTTCCTGACCATGATGCTGCTGCTGCCACACTGACTGTAGCACAACCTCAGCCCACCAATTTATAGCACTAAGCCACGCCCCCTAAACAAGCTTGCGAACAAGATTTGTAGAGGGATCGTAGGTAAACGATTTATCGTGTATAATTAGACAGTAAGCGCAGGTGTTTTGAGAAAACTGGTTAGCCGCTTCAAAATCAATGCGTATATCAACAGGTGCGGATCTCAAGGTCTCGTTTTGTTTAGAGCAATCGATCACTACAATAGGCGCGATTCTTTTAAACAGTTCTCTGCTCAACAGTGGGCGCGTAATTGTTCCATAATAACTCTCTTGGAAACGAGTATACATGTCGTACAAAACTGCGTAATGATTGTTTCCAAAATCTAGTTTTAAATCATCATACGGATACGAGATTGAGTTAAGATGTAATTTTAAATTGGTCAAATCACAATGATCAAAGTGAGCAGCATTCTTTTCCATTTCATTTCTTCGGCCCGTTTGAAAAGCCACGATCACATACCTTGGTTTTTCCAGTTGAGAAGCAGTCTTTACAGCCCACGTTTGCCGTGAAGTATTTGGCAGCGCCGGATACTCGTACAATTCCCATGACCTGTACTCCACAGGTATGCTAGTACCTCGACTCAAATACTTTAGCAGCTGTACACGCTGCTTATCGCTTAAAGTTACGTAAGGCATTCGCCAGTTTAACTTATCCAACTTAACCTTAATGGATTCCACAGTGGCGGTTGGAGAGTCCTTATCCCACATAACAGCATTCTTGTCACCAGAAGACCTAATTAATACCAGTTCATGGCGTGCATTCACCATAATCTTCTTGTAATCTTCGGCAAAACCAAAAAGTCGGTTAAGAGGTATACAAAAGCTAAAGTTCCCCTTCTTGTCAACATTATCTTCATCAAGTCTGTACTGCAGATTAGCAGACGTAGAGGCCCAACATCCGGTACTCTTCAGTTCCAATTCACTCAGTGACGCATACCCCTTCAGTGTAGTAGTAATACCAGGATTCTTCACCCTGTCAATCTCTACACCGTTCAATTCATACCGCATCTCGTCAAAGAGAAAAGCTATTGCGTTATTGACAAACTTTGTTGCGGCAGTAGCGTTGCCATCGCTTAAAAGTAGCTTACCCTCAACATATAGATAAGAGAGGGATGGTATTACACACAAATCCTGCTGCTGTATTGGTATACGTATTTCATCATTATTGTTCAAAGTCATTGAAGCGTAGGGAAGATGAGTATGCCACTCCATATGCGTGACCGTATCATCAAACGGCACACTCTGCATAATGTTCAACATATCGTTCATTATGTAATGGTAGTATATCCTAGGGATTGCAAGAATCTCCGATTTGTACGTGTTAATCGTTTGACAGATCGATTGTCACTAGTAAACTTATATTTGCACGCCGCCATTAAATAGGTTGGCTTCCTACTCCAATAAACGAAACCCATTACTGCTGCTTCCTTAAATGTAGCCGTATCGTAATACGTTCTCCACGAAAATTCACCAATTTACCGTCTTGATCAATAATTTTTAGGGTTACGTTGTCAATATTATGCACGGTGACAGGTACATAAATGACTGGACTCGGGGGTTTCTACCAATTTATAGCCGGCCGGCACGGTGGGAAAGAATTGATAAATATCATGGGCCGGCATTCCATTAACATAAGAACCGGTGGCAATATTACATTCAACACGAATCGTGTTGATCCGAAAAATGTCCACCATTCCACTTGTAGCTACCTGACCGGGTTTAATAACCTCTTTCTTAAACCCCAGCAACCCACCAATCGAGTTCTCCTTTGTAAAGTCCACTAAAACCGAGGACTTGATGCTCGTTTGGAGAGTGCTGTTGCTCACGGTTATTCGTACGACAGGTCTGTTGGGTAACTTACTCAGTTCAGCCTGTATATAGGCTGAAATCTGATCAACACTATACGTACCCTCTGGTATAGAAAGCACCCCACCATCGGCACCACCATAGTGAAGTAGATTGTTTGTACTGTCCACATTAGGTATTGAGTTGTAAGTCTCAAGACTAAGTAGACCCACTTCCCAAACGTCGTCATCCAAATGTATGGGTGGAAAAAATTCCGACCCAAGCTCCGACTTTGTTCCGCTGAAAGTAAGCGTCAGAGACATGACTGAGTAAAAACACTCGCAAACATGGGTTAATAAGCAATTTATTAGGTCAGTAAAAATGCTAAACATAGGTGTCCACAAATCGTGCTCTCTGTGTGTACAGACTGGTAGTCAGTACGATTGTAAGATATGAAGTTGCCCTTTAGGTAGCGTTGCACTTCTACTGGAGGCTGCAGATCTCCGTAACTATCAAAGTAATCAACTCGATTGCCCTTTTTCTTGAAACAGACCCAGTGGGTGCCAGCACCACTGCTGCTGTCAAGATTCACAATGGTAGACTCATTTTTCCAAGGTCGTAATGGCAAAGCATCCCGCATAAAAACTCCTCTAAAATTAGGAATTGCAAAGAGCTGAGCGTAGAACGTCAAATCCTTGTCGTACAACGCACGGTCGGGCAACAACTTTAATAGTTTTTTCGCACCGCTGAGTAGGGTGTCATGTGGAGACCAAGACCCTTTCGGTACGGTTGTAAGTAGAGTCCTCTACCTCGTCGTAAAGCAATCGCTTCCATAGTCTCATTGTGACGTTGATGCTCTGCCAGCCTTTTTGAAGCATCCTTAATTTCAGCAATGGTCTTGGCCACTCCGGCGGCACCTCCTGCCAAACTGCCAATAGCACTAAGGCCAGCAAATATCGGCAGTAACGGTAGAACCCCTCCACTTTTGGCAACGCCAAGACACGTTCTTTTTTCATTCTCCTAAAGTAGTTGTTGCCACCACCATGTTTTTTCTTTAGCCGCGCAATAGCGTTCAAGGCTATCTGCGCTGTACGTTTTAACGTTCTGCTGCTGTTGTCCTTTCTAGCAATTCCAGAACCACGTACGGCCGCCCTGGCGTGGCTGACTATCTTTCCAAAAGTCAAGCCCTTCTTCTTCGGTCTCCTTCTCCTTATACCACTACCCATCGCTGTTTTCGCCTTCATAGCGTTTGTCACAAACCAAGCTGCTGCCTTCTCCCCAAACGGTACGTCTCCCGTCTTGTAACGTCTCCAAGCCTTATCTGCCAATACGCGATCCGCCTTGTGTCGTGACTCCAAGTCCCTGTGTCGACTGTAAGCGATGTCGTGTTCTTTGCACGCCTCGTCTAGCGGGTTAATACCACGGTCACCTCTTGCTAAACGCTCCTGGAGCCTTGTGACTGGACCACAAAAGTTATAACCGCCCAAATGCAGTTCAAAAGGAAGCCTGTTGATTACGCTATTAATCAGTCCTCTGCCTCCGTAGCGCGGTTTTCTCATAATGAAACAACTTCTACAAGACTAGCTCTTTATATAGGAGTGGCATCAATCCTTGCAAATCAGTGTAACGATGAAATTCAAAAAGCAAAGTACTACATTCGCCATAAACACCGATGTGCTGGACGCTTTACTAAAAAAGAAGCAGTCCACCTCCAAACATGGGCCACTGTTGCCGGCAAGCATTCGTTGCGTCATATGTGGACCATCTAACTGTGGCAAGACTAATTTAATGTACAGACTAATTGTTGACCCTTTGGGCCTTAAGTTTGCCAACCTGTACGTGTATAGTAAATCATTACAACAGCCGAAATATCAACTGTTGGCACAAATGTTCAAACTAATACCGGAAATTGGTTACTTTACATACAGCGACAGTAAAGATGTGCTTGACACTTCGCGCCCAAATTCCGTGATCATATTTGATGATGTAGCCAGCGATGGAAGTCAAGAGCAAATGAAACGTTTCTTTAGCATGGGTCGACATATGAACACGGATTCTTTTTACCTTACTCAAACGTACGCACGCCTACCCAAACACCTATTGCGAGACAATGTGAACCTCATTATGCTGTTCAAAACAGGACGAACTGAACTTGAAACACGTGTACAGCGATCATGTAAATGGCGACATGACCTTTGATCAGTTTAAAGAACTATGCAAAGAGTGCTGGGAACGCAACTCGCCCTACGGATTTGTCACCATCAACAAGGACTGTGAAAAGAATAATGGTCGCTACAGATGCGGTTTAGACACGTTCATTAGCGATATATAAAGGACCAAAGAGCGCGTGCTTGGCTCATTTTAGCACAATGAACAGACGTGTCGAAGAACTTAATCGAGAGCGAAAAGTAAAGGAGGAACTTATCAAAATGACTAGTGCGGTACGAAAAGAAATATAAAGATCTGTTGCGCAGCACTGACGATATGACACGGTATTTTGAAGAAAAGGCCAAGCCGATTGTACTGCCGCTACAGAAAACTGTACAGGAAGCATTACAAAACGTCCCACCACCGCCACCATTCAGTGTAAAAAAGGAGATAAAAAAGGAAGCAAAGATTGAAGAGGAAGAAGAAGAAGAAGAAGAAGATGGGGAAGATTTAAACAAAACTATGGATACATCGACGCAGACGGATGTGGATGTAATACCTATTGTACGGGCATACTTGAAAAAATTATCTGATCCAAAAGAACGTACCCAGCTCGATAGTACGTACGGTGTAAGAGCAGATGGTAGGGGAGGAACTGTAATTGGCAATTCCAAGATTGCTTTCGAAAAGTTACAAGTCATTGTGCGAAACCGCAAGTACAAAGCTACAATCGGCTTGTTGGAACTGTTGTTTAAACAAAAGCCAAACAAGGATCTACTTGACGGTGACGATTTGAATGCATACAGAGAAATCCTAAAGTTAACAAACGCGCATCGGCAAATGTATTCTGCCGAAAAGCCAGTAAACCGCAATAAAGGTAAAAAGTACCTGTCTGTAATCTCTGTCCTATTTCCTACGCGTCAAAAGACAGAGGAAAAAGTACAGGAGGAGGAGGTGGAGGAGGAGGGGGAAGCAAAAGGTTCACTTGGTAAAGGTATTGTGCAGTTTAATGTTAACAAACTAGTAAACAGACTTAGACTACTCATAATGTCACAAAAAGCCGGCCACACCGCTCATAATGAGGAAATTGAACACATAGTAAACTTGTTGCGTTTAAATAGAATAATTGAATAACTTAAAGTGTCAGACAATGGAAGTTGCTCGAAGAGGCATTATCAACGAGTTGCACAAGCCGGCCAGAAAACATTTTACCAGACGCAAAGTTTACGTCAAGGGTATTGATGATTTGTGGCAGGCGGACTTATGTCAAATGGATCTTTATGCTCGCTTTAACAAAGGTAACAAGTACATATTGACTGTGATTGATGTATTGTCTAAGTACGTTTGGGCAGTACCGGTCCGTGATAAAAAAGGAAGCAGCCGTAACGGCCGCCATGCGAACAGTTTTGAAACAAAGTCACCCTCGGGTGCCAGCCAATTTACAATGTGACAATGGTACAGAGTTTTACAACAAAGAGTTTCGCAACTTGATGAACGATCATAGTATAAATCTATATAGCACGTTTACACACTTGAAGGCATCTGTAGTGGAACGTTTTAACAGAACCTTAAAGTCATGGCTTTGGAAGCAGTTTAGCTTACAGGGAAATTACAAGTGGCTAGCAACACTGCCACAACTCTTAAAGCTATACAACGCGAGAGTCCACAGGTCTACTGGAATGCGACCTAAAGACGTGACAGCAAAACATGAAAAACTCTTAAAAAATAAACTAAACCCTCGATCTGTTCCCCATAAAATGAAGTTCAAAATCAATGATACTGTAAGAGTATCAAAGTACAAGACACTGTTTAATAAGGGATACACGCCATCTTGGAGTACAGAACTCTTTACCATTTATCGAGTGAAACCCACTAGACCTCCAGTCTACTATTTGCGCGACTTAAAAGGTGATGATATTAAAGGAGCTTTTTACGAGGCAGAGTTGCAGAAAACCAACTATCCAGACACATATTTAGTGGAAAAAATCCTCAAAAGAAAAGGAAAAAGAATGTACGTTAAGTGGCTTGGTATGAACAGCCGCAGTTGGATATAATGCAACGTAGGCTAGTAATATATTCAGTCTATATTCTGCAATGAAACAGCATTATCTGATCGACAAGTTTGGACGTTCAATGTCCATTATTTACGAGGAGGAGGAGGAGGAGGGGAAGGAAGAGGAGCCAAGTGGACTACGTACAGTCAGTACCCAGACTATGGACAGAGATTACTTGGAAAAACTGTACGTAAGTCGTAGCGAACTATCGGATAAACTTGTGCAGTTAGAACAGCGTTTACGTACACTTGTCAAGACTATTACAGACGCGATTGGAAACGAGAATTTAAAATTGAATTTAAGAAGAGTGCTTGAAGAAGAGATTCTCAAACAAGATCAAACTATAAAATAACTGTCTCTCACTGACCATTGTCACTTTCATGCGAGCATTAATAGACAAATTTGGCCACCCGCTTAAGCGGCCAAGGGAGGGGGAGTTACGGGCTGAAGATGGTGATAGATTACTAGGTTATGTAGAACAATTTTATGTTAGCAAAACAGATTTGGCTGATCAGTTACTTTGGTTAGAAGTACGTTTACGTGAGCTTGTAAAACGTTTAGCACAAGAAATAGATTTAGAGGAATATCTGCAGCAGCTCATACCAAGGCTGTCTGGTGAGGTCATCTAGGGCGTGGTTATACCTGCTGGAACATGTCTGCAGCAGCTCAAGGTTGTCTGGTCGGCAGCCTTGACGGTCTGCTGAGCACAATGAGGGGATCTAGCGTCAGTCATGGATCAGACACCACGCACACTGCCTGCAGCACGCAAAGATTTGAACAAAGTAGTGAAACAACGTCGCAAAAGTAAGGCAGTCGAACTACCATCATCATCATCACCGGTTATGGATGTGGAAATGTTACTAGCAACGCTTACAGATGACAATGCTCAACCTGCACCACCACCACCACTGCCTCCTCAAGTGAACTACTACACCTACAAGCATCAAACTCCGCCACCACCGCCACCAAAACCATGGGAACCACGTCTACTTTTACGTCAAGCCTACAAGGTAGCCGCAGAAGCTTTCGCAGTGGTCGGTCTTGAGTGTGCTGGAGACTACAATCCATCTATCTACCTCGTAAATGGGCAACAACACGCCAACCTGACCTTTGAAGACCTGATTGGACTACGCAGTAGTGCTGTACTGAACACAGTAGACCGCTTCTTTGAAGAAGGCGTACGATTCTATCCACTCTATTTGAACGGCATATGTCTGGAGCCGGCGGCAACAACGGACACGAGTTTGGTGGTTCGCAACTTTAGACAAACCATCACTGAGCCACCAACGCCTTTGATGTCAGCCAATCCACAACCGATTCCGTTTACCTCCGCTGGATGGTCGGCTCTCAAACGTATGTTTCCCTGCATAGAAGCATATCGCTCAGTCATAGCCGAATGGTCGCCCATAGTTCAACAATTGGTACATCGCTATGGACGTTACTTTACCCGTAGGTACAAGCCATTACCTAATGTCAGAGGTGGAAGTGGTACACTAAGCCCTGAGGTAATACAACAAGTGTCAAACGACCTGCCGAAATTCCTGCAAGATCTCGACGAAAAAACGTCTAAAAGTAGCGGCTGCTGTTTCAGACGATTATGACTACGATGACAACTACTGGTCACCATCTACTGCTACATCGATGTGGATAGATTCAGAGGTGCGACGCTATTGTGTTTCTAACCTAATAGATTTTGTACTTAACAATCTAAAATACTGTAACAACTAATTACTTTACTTTGTACAATAAAATAACTTATTCTTAAACTTTGTCTTATTGGATTATTTGCATATACCTCGTTGTGTAGTAAGGTTGATGGAAGAAGAAGAAGATTTTGTAAATGTGGTAAAAAGCAAGAATTTATTAGCAAGGTAAGTACTTACATAGAAAAATTTTACAGTAAATGTTTTTTTCACTTATTTACATTTGGTAGAGCAGGAAAGTTAATACTAATCATTATTGACAATGCTATTGAACCGATGTAAATAACATGTAAACCTAAGTGTAACATTTAAGTTGAAAAAATAAAGTCATATTTACAAATTGATTGAAATCATAACAAATTTAGAGTTTAACGGAGAATTAAAGAAAAAAAATAAGTTTAACAATACATCGGATACATATAATCAAACAGTTGAGTTAAAGGTAATGTTACACGGTGTGTTAAAGCTAAATGTTAATTTAAGAAAATATTAATTCTAACAAAGACTATGTACATAAAAGCAAGTATACAACATGTAAACCTAAGTGTGACATTTAAGTTGAAAAAATAAAGTCACATTTACAGATTGATCAAAATCATAACAAATTTAGAGTTTCACGGAGAATGAAAGAAAAAACGTTTAACAATACATCGGATACAAATAATCAAACAGTTGAGTTAAAGGTAATTTTTTTCATGGTGTATTAAAGCTAAATGTCAATTTAAGAAAATATCAATTCTAACAAAGACTATGTACATAAAAGCAAGTATACAACATGTAAACCTAAATATTTAAGTTGGAAAATAATTCTTTCAGTCTTATTTACAAATTGGTCTAAATTAGAATTATTGATGGGTTTAGAGATTAACAGAGAAGACGAAAGAAAGAATATGTTTAGAAGTAACAATACATTGAAATACATGTGATAAACAAATTTAGTTAAAGGTATTTTTTTTTTTTTTGAAAGATTTTGTACATGGAAAGCGAGTATGCAATTATATTTACACTTTATACAAGATTGGTGTGTGTTGTTAGTGTACGTAAGCGTCATATATTTGATTGCTGTCATAGTATTCAGATTCACTTCCATGGTCGGTGTCCTCATCCGTATCGTCCATATCGTGCATATGAGTGTTGGCACAACATTTGTCATAGTCGTACAGTTCAAAAAGTGGGGTCAACACACACCAATCACACCAACCTCGTCTAGAACGTAACGTTCGTTTTATGAGCCTCCTGGGATTGTTTGTTACGTAGTGTCGTGTTACATTGTAAAATGTCCAGTTTTTACTGTTCCAATAGTCTTCGTAGTCTATGTCCAACCAGCTTTCGTTTTGTGGGGAGCAACATGTTAGGAAACAATTGCGACAAAGCAATAGTGGGTCACAGTTGTTGATCCTAAATTCGTAGTGTTCAAAGTAAATGTGTGCCGAGTAATGACTGTATGGACTGGGCCAGTAGTCTGGATAAATGTTGAGTGGATGGTTAGTTATCATTACAAATTCCTCTTTGTCCAGTAGACTTAGTTCATGGTAGCGGTACTCGTAAGTGTAAGGGTCGTCTGGCAGTACAGTTTCTCGCATCCATTTTCTCTTTAGTCTTGGTCTTAGGGTTCTTTGAATAGGTAAAGGTAACAGGTCGAATTCTTTAGGTACGTCTAGTGAGATGTCAAAAGCGTTACAAGTAGCTAGTGAGGCCAAGTCAAATAGTCCTTGTGGTTGTCTAATCATAGTGAGTATCAACAGTGGTGTCCTCCTCACCGAGTGTGTAGTGTCCGTAGGGTAGGGTACGTATTCCACAATCTAATATCTGTCTTTTGTCGTCTTCAGCCGACAAAGACTTTTTCACTATAGTTGTGGAAACTAAACGTCCCGACTTGCTACGGATAGTGTTAAAGTGAGCCTTTTCACAAACATCATTTGAAAACAATGTACTTTTGTAGTGATGAAATCGTATGCTCTTTTCCACGTAACTACCCTTAATGCCTTTTGCTCGCAGCTTTTCTGTATTGTTTGTAGAGCTAAAAACGGTAAGCATACATCTTAGGTCTTAGGCCTACAAATTCATACATAAACGCGATGTTTACACTCATCCTTAAATGTACCTATCTTACCCCTTGTTTGTATCGTCTCTAAGTGGATGATCATCAGGGTATACTGATCTGTCTAAGTGTTGAGACAAACTAGGTTCTAACATCAAGGCGTGTAAGTCTTTCTCTGTGGTAATGTAGTAGATAAGGCCATCAGTATCAATGTAGGCTAATTCAATCTTACCAATTGGTTCCTGAAAATGCTTCTGCATTACACTGTAGTGAAATTGGTACATGTGTACCTTTTGAAACATCCAATACGGTCATTCCAACATAAATGGGTTTGTCCATCTTGACATTATTTCTCCTCATTTGCACAGCCACAACATTTTCTGATATTATTTTTTCTCTCAACAAAACGAGTTTGGCGTACAAGCTTTTGATATTGTTTGTCCGTTGGTAACAATTCTAATGTCCACTCTGTTTCGAACATTCTCCATTGTCTTGCCATAGCAAGCGTTATTCATCAGTTTGTAAAATGCTTTTAAAAATTCACTACTTGCATTAGCTCTCTGGGCTGCGTTATATTCAATAAATTTCTTCATCCACGAAGATTGGGAAAAAGCGAAGAGCTCGATGTACTTTGGTCACTTTCAGACCAAGAAGTACGGCCTGTTGGAACACAGTGTAATGAGCTACGTACCGCTTTTTGTTGTAAAGTGTAGCAAGCAGCTTTTTATTTCTACCTCCCGGAGGGACCATTACCTCAGGCATCAAGGGTAGATCTTGCAGCTTGTCATGTACAGATACGGGAATTTCTACATCACAGTCCAATACATAGCCGTACGGTGAGTCAACTGGTAATGAAGACCAGTCAGGCACTGTGTCTGTCCATTTAAAGTCACCGTACGGTAATGGAGAGGTCATCGCGTGGCCATATAGGTTCACACAATCTAAGTATAATAGGTAAGTGGTCTGTTTGTCAGGTTTGAAGTCACTCTGATCTTCCAACAATTGATTATTTGCTTTGGCATAGCGCAAGTTACACTGCACTAGCCCACCTCTTATAGCAGATTCAATCATTAGCATTTGATCAGAGTCTGTAATTAGTTCTAGTGACATTTTTGTCATCCGTAACATTGCGCTAAATGCTAAACCTGGGGCCGTATAGTGATGGCAACAGTCAATTTTGTATGACTTTAAACAAGCGCTACGGAAAGAGACCAGCGCGTCCATCAGCAGACATACGTCTAATTTTAGATAGAAGTCATGATAGTCACCAAATGTCTTCATATTTAGACTATTCCAAACGGTGGTAGCTTTGTCATAGTCTGTTGCACTTATGTGCTCATCATTGAGGCGGTTATAAAACGCTTCACGCGAGGGTAGTCGAGGTTCATCAAATACGGCTGAAGACGTCACATAGTCGTAAGGATACAGGCCTTTCTGTCTGATCAGGTGTACTTGAGAAGGTTGTACTAGTTTGGAGCTTTCTACCAATTCCACAGTAGTCAGTCCATCGGCCAAAGTTGCAAGACTGGCGGACATCAGGCGGTAAGAATCCAAAAACCGTATCCAAATCTGACCCACTCGAACAGAAACAGAAATGTACTTTTCGCTGTTTGAGGGGATTACTTTTACCTCACACCCTCCTAATACGTTGAGATTTTTCAAAATAAAGGCCTGATCATAGTTACTAAAATTGTGGAAGTACACTGGTATGAAGTTAGGTGTACGACAACGTAGGTTGCAACGGTTACATAATGTGTGTCTGTATGCACCTGTTATATGGCAATGGTCCAGTGTTTTTTCCACCGTACTCTTCCGAAGTCTCGTTAAAAGACCGCTCACAGAGGTCACAGTTAGTTTTCGACTTGTGAAGCTCGTCCTCGGCCTTAGTCAATGGAACTACTGGAAGTTTACGGTTATACAGTACTTCTACACGTTGAGCTAAGTCTTTTATATGTAATAAAAACTCTTGACCGGAATTGTTTGATCGTCTCAAGTAGGGCAAATTTGATATACCAAACTCACTTAGCAATGTTTCGGGTAGTATCGACTTTACAAGTGTGCAAAAACTGTTGGGTTCATGCGTTTGATATGCGTTGTCAGTACTTGCTGTAGGCAGTAGCGTAGCCTCAAAGTCAGCACTTACTATTATAGGTACTGGAATCTGAGTCTCGAAGTTTGTAAACGTCAGTTGATTGTCGTTTATATGTGGAAGGGACACCTGACACGGCTTGTGTTTTCCACAATAAGAGGTATGTTCAACCAACCATGATTTACTACAATTTCGTGACTCTCTGTATGAAAAGCACCGTTTGCAAACAGTAATTTTATTCGATCCTTTAGCCACTTGAGGTTTAACTAATTTTCCAAAGTCCGTGATGAGCACATAGTGTGACATTTGGTTGTTTTTTATCCACAAAAGGTCTGTATGATCATCTAGTTCTCGGTCTGCTATTCTATACGGAGCTATTTGATAGTCTGAGCCCACTTCAAACACATTTACACTACACCCCGGGTTGCGTTTCTCAAAGAGGTGGATTTGACATGGAGACAAAGGGAAATGTAAACCGTCAAAGTTATATTTGTTTTCTACCTGAGTAAAAGAATTTTCATCTAGTTTCACCTGGTCATAGTCTACGTTTTGTGGGAGTGATTTTGCCAGTAAACAGTACATAAAACATTTGTCATCGTTATTTTGAATGTTTATTGTAGCTTTTCTACATCTGATTTTTTTTGGAAGTACACTAGTGTTCTTCCCAGGAGGCTTTAAATGACTAAATAAACTTACGTGTAAAGTAAGCGAAGTTGGTGCCACTAGTCCCCAGCCACTGCCCTTTAACTCGGCCTCTGACGATTCTAGCATCAACTTCTCGGCATCTTGTTGCAGCATGTCTTCCAGATTTTCCTTGGAGTGGATGGTTTTTGTAGAGGTCTTGAAATTAAAGATGTCTTGTATATCCTCTGGATGATCATAGAGACACTCGACTACAATATTATACTTGACAGATGTACCGTGTGCAGAACTTTCGTTGGTAAGAAGTTTCATCAGTAGAGGATGTGTAGCGTGTAGAAAAGATGCGAGGTCCTTGTAATAACAATCTGTATTTTTAATGGTGTAATCCTTTGCGCTTGAAAGGAACTTCTTTATCTCCCAGTGCAACTTGGGTGGATGTTCTGGCGTGGCGGATGATGATGATGATGCCACAGCAGCAGCAATTGCAGATGCAGAAGCCTTTGGTAATTGTTTTTGTTTCTTGGCGGTTGGTTGATTTGATGATGATGACGATGAAGAGGGTGATGGTCTCTTGTGGTTGGAATGCCCTCGTGAAGACTTTTTTACAGGTGGTTGCTCGGTGATGTTGCTAGTAGACTGTATGGGTAGGCCTGCAGGATGATGTTGAGGTGAAGTCTGATACTGTTGTCCAAGCCGACTTGCGGATGATAATAGCTGAATTGCCATACATATAAGGTTGTGTCGGGATCTAGCCTCTTCTGTAAGGAAATAGGCCTCTCGGCACGTTTCGCATAGCAGATACATCGTGCTGGTGCGACTGTGCCAATAGCTGTTTCACGGGCTGCTTTTTATACGATTTTGGGCGTCGGCTTATCCTTCGGACTTGGGAGTTTACTACGTGTGTGTACGTGTACCACACCCAATACCAGAGAAACGTATAAATTGAAGGCATCTCGGTAGACGGCTCAGTTGTTGTGCTACACTCTGTCACAGTACTGCTTGGGTAAGTGGGTGATTGGTGTAGTTAATACAACTAATGGCATGCCGTAATGTCTAAATTACCATTGGCTAAGTTTGTGATTTATACTAGGGCTCTTTTTTTTTTTTACTAGAACCGACCATTTAATACTACTGCTAAATTACTTCACTTATTGATTAAATGGAATTTTTTTAAATCTCGTAATTTATCGCAAATTTTAATTTTAACTGTAGATTAAGGTAATTCTATTCATGCAGTATGCAATTTGCAAATGTTAATACTTACATAGTATGGGTTAGGTGTTTGGTTTTGTAAGTGTACTTTTTAAGTTATACTGTGTATGTGTGTGTGTCTTTAATAGGCTTTTATTAAGTTTTGTATGCAATAATATATTAAGCTAATTATTAGTTTAAGTACCTACATTAGTGCCGTTGTTTATCATATTTTTCATGTTATGTAAGGATTGTATTGTGTTATAAGTTTAATTGCGAAATATTATTGGGTTGAGTTAATTGTTATTGTTTCTGATGCTGGTGGATGGAGTTAGAATAAGGTGTGTGCGTTTGGTACATAAATATTATATTTAATATGTTAAGCTAAAGTTATTTTTATCGATTTTGTCTCTCAGTTATGTTATTGGGTGAATTGTTGTTGTTTCTGATGCTAGTGTGTAAGGTTAGAATAGGGTGTGTGCGTTTTGGTAGATTAAAATGTTATGTACAATAATATGATAAGCTAAAGTTATTTTTTATCGATTTTTCGTTATAAGTTATGTAGAAATTGTATTACATGATATGTTTAATTGCTAGTTATTATTAAGTAACTTGTTGTCACTTTTACAGTTGCTATTAGTTGTGAGAATTGGAATAAGGTGGTTGTTTGGTTTATGCACTTTTCTTATTAGAAACTGTACAAATATTATTATGTTTAACTTGCTTTAAGCTTATACTACACATATGTTATATATGAACATTGTGTTAACCTTATTGTTATTTTATATATACTTACTTTCCTTGTATAATATGTTGCACATGAACTCACGCAAAATTTTGGTTTACCTTGATGTGAGTTGAAGTATTTATAGATTACTATGAGGTTGCATAATAGTTGCTTACTTAAGCTACTCACACATATATGGTGGGGACTTGATGAAGGGTTTTACATGTAATGAAATTAACTACTTGTGTGTATATATATTTATTTTTAAAACTAATTTTCTCTTTTATTCTTGTCTTCTTCCCTTGAGGGCTTTATTTTGGCCGTAGGCCTTTTGTATGGTGTTGACGATGATCTAGGAGGTTCCACCTCTTTTAAATAGATCTAAACAGTCCCCACAGCTTGTGCTATAAAGGCAGCTGTAACACAAACACACAACATTGTTATTTAAAGAATAAGCTAAATGGTATTTAGTTTATAGCAATGTTCTAATCTACTAATTTTTTCGTTTGGTGCTTTTTTTTTTTTTTTTTGTGTCGGGGGTTATGTATGAATGATTGGTGATGTGTTGTTATCTAAAAAGGCATGACTTTATTCTAGAGATTTTACTTTGTGACTACCAACTAAGCAGTATGTAATATGTTATTATCTAAGATGTACAGCTTTAGGGATTTGTGACTGACCAGTGCTTAACTATGATATTATAACTTAACACATTTATGTTGGGCTGTAGTAAAAAATGTATTGTGATATATTTACCTAAGACATATAGCTTTAATTTATAGTTTTATTTGTGACTAACAGTGCTTAACTAAGATATTATAACTTAACACATTTAAAAATTTATGTTGGGCTGTAGTAAAAATGTATTGTGATATATTTACCTAAGACATGTAGCTTTAATTTATAGTTTTATTTGTGACTAACAGTGCTTAACTAAGATATTATAACTTAACACATTTAAAAATTTATGTTGGGCTGTAGTAAAAATGTATAGTGATATATTTACCTAAGACATATAGCTTTAATTTATAGTTTTATTTGTGACTAACAGTGCTTAACTAAGATATTATAACTTAACACATTTAAAAATTTATGTTGGGCTGTAGTAAAAATGTATAGTGATATATTTACCTAAGACATATAGCTTTAATTTATAGTTTTATTTGTGACTAACAGTGCTTAACTAAGATATTATAACTTAACACATTTAAAAAATTTATGTTGGGCTGTAGTAAAAATGTATAGTGATATATTTACCTAAGACATATAGCTTTAATTTTTAGTTTTATTTGTGACTAACAGTGCTTAACTAAGATATTATAACTTAACACATTTAATATTTATGTTGGACTGTAGTAAAAATGTATAGTGATATATTTACCTAAGACATATAGCTTTAATTTATAGTTTTATTTGTGACTAACAGTGCTTAACTAAGATATTATAACTTAACACATTTAAAAATTTATGTTGGGCTGTAGTAAAAATGTATAGTGATATATTTACCTAAGACATATAGCTTTAATTTATAGTTTTATTTGTGACTAACAGTGCTTAACTAAGATATTATAACTTAACACATTTAAAAATTTATGTTGGGCTGTAGTAAAAATGTATAGTGATATATTTACCTAAGACATGTAGCTTTAATTTATAGTTTTATTTGTGACTAACAGTGCTTAACTAAGATATTATAACTTAACACATTTAAAAATTTATGTTGGGCTGTAGTAAAAATGTATAGTGATATATTTACCTAAGACATATAGCTTTAATTTATAGTTTTATTTGTGACTAACAGTGCTTAACTAAGATATTATAACTTAACACATTTAAAAATTTATGTTGGGCTGTAGTAAAAATGTATAGTGATATATTTACCTAAGACATGTAGCTTTAATTTATAGTTTTATTTGTGACTAACAGTGCTTAACTAAGATATTATAACTTAACACATTTAAAAATTTATGTTGGGCTGTAGTAAAAATGTATAGTGATATATTTACCTAAGACATATAGCTTTAATTTATAGTTTTATTTGTGACTAACAGTGCTTAACTAAGATATTATAACTTAACACATTTAAAAATTTATGTTGGGCTGTAGTAAAAAATGTATAGTGATATATTTACCTAAGACATATAGCTTTAATTTATAGTTTTATTTGTGACTAACAGTGCTTAACTAAGATATTATAACTTAACACATTTAAAAATTTATGTTGGGCTGTAGTAAAAATGTATAGTGATATATTTACCTAAGACATATAGCTTTAATTTATAGTTTTATTTGTGACTAACAGTGCTTAACTAAGATATTATAACTTAACACATTTAAAAATTTATGTTGGGCTGTAGTAAAAATGTATAGTGATATATTTACCTAAGACATATAGCTTTAATTTATAGTTTTATTTGTGACTAACAGTGCTTAACTAAGATATTATAACTTAACACATTTAAAAATTTATGTTGGGCTGTAGTAAAAATGTATAGTGATATATTTACCTAAGACATATAGCTTTAATTTATAGTTTTATTTGTGACTAACAGTGCTTAACTAAGATATTATAACTTAACACATTTAAAAATTTATGTTGGGCTGTAGTAAAAATGTATAGTGATATATTTACCTAAGACATATAGCTTTAATTTATAGTTTTATTTGTGACTAACAGTGCTTAACTAAGATATTATAACTTAACACATTTAAAAATTTATGTTGGGCTGTAGTAAAAAATGTATAGTGATATATTTACCTAAGACATATAGCTTTAATTTATAGTTTTATTTGTGACTAACAGTGCTTAGGCTACGAAATTATAACTTAACGGTATTATACACATTTAATAGTTGTGTAGTGATATATTTACCTAAGGCATATGGCTTTGATTTGGAGTTTTTATTGGTGACTAACATGTAGAAAGTGCTTAGACTATGGAATAGGAACTTTACAGTATTATGCAATTGGATTATAGTTAAATGGACTATGATGGAAATTTGTTTTGTATAACTGATGTTCTGTAATTTTATCTTCTCATGTCATTTTAGCAGTTACGGGTTTTATACAATGTCATCTAGAGATATTTAGTGATACTATAGTACATGTATTTTTTACGCTAATTTCCTAACTAGGGTTTTAAATGTGTGAGTGTGATTGAGTTTGTATATGTAGTTGGTAATATGTTGTCATCTAAAGGATACAGCTTTAGAGATTTTAATTTGTGACTAACCGGTATGAATGCTTAGACTACTAAATGAACACTCAACAATATTGTACACATTTTAATACAATTGTATTGTTATGTTGAGCTATGGTGTAAAATATATTTTTTAAGATTTCTTGTCTTTACATTTACCGATTTGCTGACTATTGTCTTGTTACTTTTGCAGAAATATGAGTCTTGTCAATAAGCTTTCCGGCCTTGCGGAACACAGTTACGCCGAACGGATCGAGGCAAAACATCTCACGAAGGATTATGATTATACAATATTGTCGGCTAAGAGGTTGCAGACAAGGTACGGACCTTCAATTATGCTGCGGATTGGGACACCTGAGGGGGAGAGGGTATTGTTTCTCCCTAAACGTTTTAATGACAACCTCACGGATGATGACATCCAACAGCTGAATGTGGAGGGAGCATTCAGTTTAAAGTTTGTGGGGATGAAGGGAAATAGCCCGAGTATTGTTATTTCAAAAGTCTAAATATATGTATTCTTAAATAATACTATTGTTGTACTTACCCGCTGTATTGGGCGGAACCTGGTCCTCTTCTTCATCCCAGACCATCAGATTGTCAGCTATGGTTCTCAGCTGACGTAACAACCGTTGCGTTTGGTAGTTGGATCGGGGTGCAAACTTCACAACAATCTCTGCCATGACTGCAGTTTAGCATTAGAAGTGCACTTATTTATACTTACAATAAGTATACAACAGTAGTTGTTGATCTTCACATTCTGTTATGTAACAGTTATGTAACAAGTAAGATCAACCGATCAATAAAATTGTCTGTCGACCTTAACATTTTACATAACCCACCAAACCCAACCGGGAAATGTCAGGTGCAAGGTCTCGCAGACATCGGCTGCCGGCACCAGGAAATGTCTCAAGTGCAAGGCCTCGACGTCGCCACCTCGGACCTCGCCCACCGGCCGGTCTACACACACAGCCTACATACCGTCTATTTTGCCGTAAAAATTTTATCCTTCGAATTGCCAAATCGAAGGATTTATACCCTACTATCACGATACTAGTTACTTATGTAACAGATTAATTAGTCACGTCTGCATGTGTTTACTAATGGCGACAGAACCGTGTCAATAACAACAGAGGCACTTTAAAGACTGTAAGCACTTTAATACTGTATAACCACTTTGTAACACAAAACATGTAACATCACGATACTAGTTAATTATGTAACAGATTAAATTAGTCACGTCTGCCTGTGTTTACTAACGGCGACAGAACCGTGTCAATAACAACAGAGGCACTTTACAGAATGTAAGCACTCTAATACTATATAACCACTTTATAACACAAAACATGTAACATCACGATACTAGTTACTTATGTAACAGATTCAATTAGTCATGTCTGCATGTGTTTACTAACGGCGACAGAACCGTGTCAATAACAACAGAGGCACTTTACAGACTGTAAGCACTCTAATACTGTATAACCACTTTGTAACACAAAACATGTAACATCACGATACTAGTTACTTATGTAACAGATTCAATTAGTCATGTCTGCATGTGTTTACTAACGGTGACAGAACCGTGTCAATAACAACAGAGGCACTTTGAAGACTGTAAGCACTCTAATACTGTATAACCACTTTGTAACACAAAACCTGTAACATCACGATACTAGTTACTTATGTAACAGGTTAAATTAGTCACGTCTGCCTGTGTTTACATACGGCGACAGAACCGTGTCAATGACAACAGAGGCACTTTGAAGACTGTAAACACTCTAATTCTGTATAGCCACTTTGTAACACAAAGCCTGTAACATCACGATACTAGTTACTTATGTAACAGGTTAAATTAGTCACGTCTGCCTGTTTTTACTAACGGTGACAGAACCATGTCAATAACCACAGAGGCACTTTACAGACTGTAAGCACTCTAATACTGTATTACCACTTTGTAAAACGAAACATGTAACATCACGATACTAGTTAATTATGTAACAGATTAAATTAGTCACGTCTGCCTGTGTTTACTAACGGCGACAGAACCGTGTCAATAACAACAGAGGCACTTTACAGAATGTAAGCACTCTAATACTGTATAACCACTCTATAACACAAAACATGTAACATCACGATACTAGTTACTTATGTAACAGATTCAATTAGTCATGTCTGCATGTGTTTACTAACGGTGACAGAACCGTGTCAATAACAACAGAGGCACTTTGATGACTGTAAGCACTCTAATACTGTATAACCACTTTGTAACACAAAGCCTGTAACATCACGATACTAGTTACTTATGTAACAGGTTAAATTAGTCACGTCTGCCTGTGTTTACATACGGCGACAGAACCGTGTCAATGACAACAGAGGCACTTTGAAGACTGTAAACACTCTAATTCTGTATAGCCACTTTGTAACACAAAGCCTGTAACATCACGATACTAGTTACTTATGTAACAGATTAAATTAGTCACGTCTGGCTGTGTTTACTAACGGTGACAGGACCATGTCAATAACAACAGAGGCACTTTGAAGACTGTAAGCACTCTAATACTGTATAACCACTTTGTAACACAAAGCCTATAACATCACGATACTAGTTACTTATGTAACAGGTTAAATTAGTCACGTCTGCCTGTGTTTACTAATGGTGACAGAACCGTGTCAATAACAACAGAGGCACTTAAAAACCGTAAGCACTCTAATACTGTATAACCAATTTGTAACACAAAACATGTAACATCACGATACTAGTTACTTATGTAACAGATTAAATTAGTCACGTCTGCCTGTGTTTACTAACGTTGACAGAACCGTGTCAATAACAACAGAGGCACTTTGAAGACTGTAAGCACTCTAATACTGTATAACCACTTTGTAACACAAAACATGTAACATCACGATACTAGTTACTTATGTAACAGATTAAATTAGTCACGTCTGCCTGTGTTTACTAACGTTGACAGAACCGTGTCAATAACAACAGAGGCACTTAAAGACTGTAAGCACTCTAATACTGTATAACCACTTTGTAACACAAAGCCTGTAACATCATGATACTAGTTACTTATTTAACAGCTTAGAAGATAAGCGTCAACATGTCCTCACATTCTAGTGATTGAATAATCGTTACTAGAATTGACTCTGAGCATACAAACAGTAAATATTCCAATTTTAATAAAGATTTCGATATAGCAAAACTGTAAATAAATATAAAAAAAACTACCTATATTGTACTTTGTGTGGTACCACCTGAGTTATCACAATGTTTTTTTTGTAATATCATTTATTATATGAGCTATGTAGTATTGTGCCATTGGCTTTTAATCGTGTGTTACTTATATTCGTAGTGTAATAATTAAGTTCATATTTTAATAGTAAGCAGATTTTATATATATATTTTCTCAAACTAAAAAAATGGGTATATACGTAGGTAATTAGTAAACATAGTTAATTAGTTTATTTTTTAGTTTCATTATATATATGTATGTATGTAAGGCCTTTTAAAGGCCACTAATTTGAAATCATAAATTTGTAAATATTCATGATAGACTTATTGTTTATGTAAATTTTTTGTCAGCTAGTTACGAACTTCTATTTGACATGCTAAAAGCTTTGATTGTTTAGGATTTTTTACTTTTGAGATTACAAAATTTTGATAAATATAACATTTTAAAATGGAAATGTTACAATAAAATAGGCCATATTGGGTATAATATTAAATTGCAGTTATTTAGAAGTTCGGAACCGTTTGTGGACTTTATGTTCAGTGTAAGTTGTGCATTTAAGTAACTGAAAATAAAAAATTTAATTGTTATATATTTTTGGCTACCATTTTCAAACGGATACATAAAACTGAAATCTAATCAAGCCAAAATACTCATTCCATTAATAACTTTAATATGATGTCACATGCTAGATGTTTGCATTTACATTTTTGTGATTGCAGTAGATTTTTTATAATGCTTAAGTATAAGAAAAAGTAAAACACGTTTATTGCATTCTCCACATGTGCTTTTGAGGGAAAAAAACTACACAGCATTTCTCTAGGTTATTTGGTTCGCCCACAAGGTGTTAGAGCCATCTTATATGCATACGTAAGCCAAATGCAAACAACGGACTGATCTCGATTTATCAAAAAGAACATAACGTAGGAATGTGAAATTGGCAAATTTAACTTCACATTTCTTAGACGTGAACTAAATAATTGTCCTATTTGTATCTATGTATGAATATACTTACATTTGGTTTTAGAAAACCACTTCAATACACACTTGACACATGTATTGCAGTAATACATGTGTCATTACTTCAATACATTACATTCGTGAGTTTAACTCAGACTCATTTTGCGGTTGATTATTGAATGGTAATATTTTTTGTACGCTTTTATACTAACTAGTAGATAAACATTCTTATAAAATACAAACAACTTGTTGAACAAATTTAAATTATTCAATTTTGAAAGAAACATTATATTAGAACATTTTAAATCGACATTATTAATCACATAATACAATAAATTTAAATAGAAAAAATTTATATGAGTGCTTGATAATAATTGAATTACCTCACAAACAAACCTTTAATTTATTGGTTTATTTAATTACTAATATAGGTTTTAAATCATAATTCCAGTAACAAACTCCTCAAGACCACGGATATTAGAAAATTCATTTTAAATAAAATCATAATATAAATAACAACTTAAGCTTTTACTTGTGTTACGTTACATTGATAAAGCCTACTAACATATAACTTTTAGACCGACTCTTAAGCCATTCAATAGCTATAATTTATTAATATTTTTTAATATTAATTAATCATTAATTAAATATTTATTATTAATTATATTTATTAATATATATAATATTTTTTGGTTGGAAAAAAAATAAAATCATTATTCATTAATTCACAAATATTTAAAAAGGAAAAAAATAGTAATGATTCACTTAAAATACGATGTTACAGTTTCATGGAAAATGTTAAATTTTGGAGGGCTTTATGTTTGACGATTCAGCAAATTAATATATCAAGGTCATTAATTATTTCCTGATTATAGGGTTAACATGTAATTACTATTTCCGAAAAATTGACTGTAATTTTATAATACATTTCATAGAAAAAGAAAATTTTGTTAACAATTTTAACACAGCATTTAATACATGCAATCATGTAGCCTAAAAAAACTACTAAAACTCAAATGTTTACTTTTAAAAGGTCACAGGTCCTACAAGTATCCTTACAAGGATAACCAAAGGAAATATTAAAACTACCCTCAACAATTTCATGGAATGTTGTGTAGCCTACGTTTTTGTCCTTGTTCAACTCATTAGATTGAGGTTCCTTCCACTGGGTAACCTGAAGGGTATTCGAAACAAAAGATAAGCATTACAAAAGTTAGTTTCCCGTATTTACAAATATTTTAAAGATATTTTGCTAACCCTATTTAATAGTTTAATATGTAATGTATTTATTTATAATAGGTTAAATTATATTCAGAATGACTTGGCAATATATAGCTGCAATTATGACTTTGTCAATAATGTAAAGTTTGATGGCAGTAAAGGATTATTATTATTATTATCATCATCATCATTATATGAAGTTTGGCTACGTTTGAATCTTCGAGTAAGTATAACCTTGAGGTATCTTTTAACGAGTAAAGAGACTGTCTGCCTTAAGAGGCTAAATAACAGATTATAACTTTATTAAAATGCTGTTTTATAACTAAGCTTTTTAGGTATGTTTCCCCTAAGGTCCTGTTAGTTTTCTCTATATGTTTTATTTCATGTTTAGGCCTCCGGATTACTGAATTAACACTATATAGTAGGTTATTTACCTTTGTGATCCGTCACCACCAGTAATGATTCACTTAAAATACGATGTTACAGTTTCATGGAAAATGTTAAATTTTGGAGGGCTTTATGTTTGACGATTCAGCGAATTAATATATCAAGGTCATTAATTATTTCCTGATTATAGGGTTAACATATAATTACTATTTCCGAAAAATGGACTGTAATTTTATAATACATTTCATAGAAAAAGAAAATTCTGTTAATAATTTTAACACAGCATTTTTTCAATGAACTTCAAGCATATTCACATGTCATAAAATCATATGTACAGTAAGGAGCTATATTTGATGGAATTGCAATATTTATGAAACTACTGAACTTATGATAAATTATTAATGTACATATTATGTAAATAAAAACGAGTTCATATAACAATTGTAATATAAACATTGTTATACTTGTACGTAATAACCTAACCTGACAATAACTTGTTATATACAACTGTATGGGAAATTACAAACAAATCATATAAATCATGTAAAATCGTATAAATTTATATAATAGTTCATCATTGTTTATACAAATGTTGACATTTTAAACAAACATTGATGAATAATTCAAATAAAATAATACAATCCACTTTAATTTTAAATGAACATTAACTAAACTATCACCACGTCGTTATTTAAGGTTATTTCAGTAATAAACTGAGTGATATTTCTTTAAACATCCAGTAACAATAAAGTGATTCTCTATAACTATTGGGGGAATATCAGATTCCTATAGAGCAGCAAATTGTTCTTTACTGACTTAATATTCTCCATTACACAATCAACGTCATCTCATAATGTCTGACATTAGAATATTCTATTGTAAATATTTGCTCTTTGTCAAGAACCATCGTTTTTTTTAAATAAACTTATATTAACTCCTATATATGTTTTTTTATATGGTTTATGGACTACTATAACATAGAACCTGTTAAAATTATTAAACCTGATAAAAACATTATACATTGAGGTGCTTACGTAAGCCAATAATACCTAAGAAACTGAAACTGACGTATAACAATAATGATACAATCTTAATATTATATAGTAAAAATAATAACAGTAATTTCCCCAAGAGAACTAGGATCAGTCATTACCTTGGAGTCTTCTCCCTATAACTGCCCCACTTCCTTTGATTACAACCAACCCGAGTTTTAATTACATGGCCATTTGCACGCAAGACCTAAGACAATTTAGCAGCTTAATACACGACATTACCAATAATAAATTAATAAATCTTTATTTGGTAATTGATTTTTAGGCTGTAATATTAACCGGGGAACTGGTATAGATTTCTTTTAAATGTGTTAATTTTATATATTACTATTCAATAATACTAACGATTATTGTTTACGAGAGCATTAGTGAAATAAGGGATTTTCACCTCCTGAAAGACAGAAATAAGAAAATTGGTTGACGAATAATGAATTAAGAATGTTTAATAACAATGAATCGTGCACCGTTTTGTTACTATAACATTTTAGGTAGTGAAATATAATAGAAAAACAAATATTGGTAGAGTTCTAATTATATTTATTTTATAGTTTCTTTACTGGTTCCTTACATTTATATTTATATTAAACTACTAGAATTGATAATTTATTTCAACATGCGTATTCCTTTCCACCCGGCCTTACACTACGTTGGTATTGATCCACCCACCCATAAACGTACGGTGGTACTGACCCACCCACCCATAAACGTACGGTGGTGTTGTACATGTACATCAATACTTATTGTACATGTGTGGGTGGGCAGGTGGGTCAATACCATTGTGTGTATGGGTGGGCGGGTGGGTCAATACCTACTGTACATGTATGAGTGGGCTGGTGCGTCAATACCATTTTGTGTATGGGTGGGCAGGTGGGTCAATACCATTGTGTGTATGGGTGGGCGGGTGGGTCAATACCCACCCGCCCACCCATACACGTATCGTGGTTCTGACCCACCCGCTCACCCATACACTTATAGTGGTATTGATCCACCCGCCCACCCATACATGTATAGTGGTATTGACCCACCCGCCCACCAATACACGTATAGTGTTATAGATACAATTTATATTAAAAAATATTGAGTTTTGATTAAAATAAGCAATTATTTTGTCAATATATTTCTTTAATTTACAGTAGAAAAGTATTTCAATCAATGTTAAGGTTGACAGTGAATTGTATAAATGTCATTTCAGGTCACATATAATTACATTATAGTTTATATTAGAACATGGAACATATTGTTCCTGGTAAACTTTGGGGTCATTTTATTGATTTTATTATACAGGTATTACTATAACAACTTTTCCAAAAATACTGATCAACATGAATTCATTAACTGTGTTTCTGTGTTATAACGTAAAAATATTGGTCTATCTATGTATTGCGTCCTTATTATAATATGAGTTCTGCCTGTTAGATTAATTATAATTATTTTTATGAGAATTGCACTACGAACTTTTAAATTTAATTTTGGTGGATACTGTTTATCAGCTATGATTAAGTTTTATTATAAATAAATTTAATAATACAAAAATTTAAGCATTGAAGTAAATTTATAAATGTTAAATATTATAAAAGGTACATTAACAATGGTCACACATTATTTCTGTGGTAGTTAGTTGATGATAGTACTTTTTTAATTTTATTTTTTCATATATGCATAATATGCATGTGTAAGTAATTACTGCAATATTATGTAGTATAAAATAAAAATGTCGAAATAAATGTTATTTCTAAAAAAATGAACATTTGTTATGTTAAGTAATTAAAAATAAAGGTCACCGTTAACAGTAACTTTCGAAAGATTTACGTATATAATTTAGTAATTATTATCACCATCCCAACAACGGAACTATTATCATAATTAACAGCGTACAATGCTGTCAGTAATTTTTTTTCATTTTATTAACAAGCTAAAATAAATTTCATGCTCTCTTCACATATCTTTAAAATTGGTTTATTGACATCTGATTAACACAATAATGCTGATAGACCAATATAAATTATCGATGATGTTGATTGACCATATTTTTGAAACTGCAGATTTTCAGAACATGGTACCTTAGAAAATATCTGACAACTGAGAATAATGTTTCAGATTAATTCATGTTATTTTTGGCTAAAATTACAGGGAATAAATTCAAGGTCAACGTCGATAACTAGTTTGTTTGAGCAGGCAATAATCCCTTGGCTTGGGAAAGAATCATCCATAGCATACATTTTAGGAAATATTTGGGCTGAAATTTTATGACACTGTATATTTATCCTTCCTCCTAGACTCAATTTAGAGATACACAAACGTTTTTGCTGATTTTTGTACCTCTTTAGCTGCGAAATGAATATGTTAGTGATGTATAAGAGAATAAGAAAGTGATGTAAAAGAGACATTTTGATGTACGGTACTAACCATCTTTACTGGCAGCGATGGTTAGAAATTCCTGTATCTTGTTGTTATTGGTTAGAAATTGAAACTGTATCTGTAGTATGTTTTTGCAGGAAATAAAAATTATTCTTATTCTTAAATTATTCTTATGCTTAATAGGGTACCTGCAAAATGAAGTATTCTTGTCAAGGATGGCCAGTTTAATAGCCAGCTAGGTCACAGGATCTAAATCTTTTGTACTTCTAACTATGGGGTTTATTATAACATTAGTGGACTCTTAAATCAAAACCTTTAAAAAAACTACAATTAATTAAGCATACATAATGTAATATAAATGTTCAAGAATAGGCCAGGAATGTTTGACGAATCAATTAATAAATTATGATCAAAGATCAAGGCACCCAGATGTTTGCATTTTAAACAACGGAGGTCATTTAAATAATACGTAAAAAATGTTTAAAGTTAAGAAGAGGTAATGAAGATTTAATTTTCCATTTCGAATGATTTATTCATGTAGTCTTTATAAAAGTTAGAAAAACTGTGGTGAGACATATAGTTTCTCAATTAAATTCACCAATAACCTTTTGGGCTAAAATTCCAAGTTCTTATATTTGTGAAGCGTTTTTCATAACAAAAATGTTTTTATTTTGTGTGTGTTATATTTTTATCGTACCATTTATTGCTTTTATAAAATTTTGCATCAAAATATTTCAACGGCCACCATTTTCTATCTAGTAAACAATATTTAATTAAAATTTTGCAAATTGTTAGGTCTCAACTATCAAAATAGTCATGGAAAATTACAACCATATATCTTTAAGGAGTTTTAAGTTATGATTGTTCCCTAAAAATATTCATGCAGACCGAAAACAAAGGATACTAAAACAAGTGTTATTACGTATTGTTTTTAGTTAGTTTTAAGTACTTTAGTTCGAAGTCTCAGTTAGACATTATGTAACTACTCCCTCCTTCGACATGTAACATGACTACGAAACCTGACTGCAACTTTCCGGCCACAACCAACAAAGTTAATTGTGTAAATTACATAATGTTAGTGAAAGTGGTGGTGGGGGAGAGGCAGGAGGGTGCTTCGTCACGGTTTGCCACGAGTGTCCATGGAAGATGTTTGCGAGGTAGGTGCACCTATAAAATTTCCCCTTGTCTAAGTTATTCAATTAAAAAAAAAAGCTTATTAACTTGTTTTTTTCTTTTTATTTCTGGAAAAAGTTGTTTAATACTGATTTATAATCGGGTTGTTTCCTTTTTTTTAGTTTGTTAACTGGGATTCAGGGAAGTTAGATGGATGATAAGCGAATCCAATTATTCCCCTTTTTTAGTTTCGGATTCCGGCAGTTTTTATTTAGAAATTTTAGTAATGAGTAATTTTGTATTGAAATCATATGCTTATAACTACGTACTATGAAATTTACTACTAATTTTGAAATGTATAAAATAAATAGGCTTAGTAAGTAATAAACCTTATTGTTTTACTCCCAGAGTGGTTTTTATTTTTTCCTAATTAAATACCTGACAGTAATTATCTACTTACAAGTGGAATAAGTAGGGGTATAATTAGAACAATTTTTATTTGTTTTAGCATGATTAATAATTCCCTAAAATGTTTAACGTAATGTAAGTAAAAACGTAAAACACCTTGTAAGTACCCATCCAAACAGACAACATTCATACTATTAAATAAATCCGAGCTTGACAGAATTCCATTCCAGTGATGAATACCTGTCAAAACCAGAGGTTGCTGTCGTTTAAGTTTGAAATTCTACCTTATGCCGTTGTATTGGTACGAAATTTTGATCTGATGTCATTTTTACTAAATTTGACTCGTTCAAGTACGTATCACTTACATTAAATGTTATTCAACCTATATTGTAGCATGCTAAAAACATAAGCTAATTTCTAAATAGGCTTTACAGACTCAAGTAAAGATTATATTGTTGTACCGTGGAGCCTATCATTAAACGTATTAAAAGTCCATTTATTAAAAAAAAAAAAAGAGGTATGTGATTTACTTATTATGGTATATATTGAAAATCTATCTATTACAACTACCTCGTCTGTAGAAAAATATTATATTTTTTAATGATTATTAATTTATATAGTTTAATTCATTTTGTTTTCAAATTTATGTATGTAAAATAATATAAATTAAATAAGTAATATAAAAGTTAAAGTAATAAAAATCAATACATTCACTTTATAGCTTAATTATTATATAATTGGGCCTCTCGATCAACAAATTAATAAAAACCACAATTCTAATTTATTACGATAAGTAAGATCTGTACTCGTATTTTGTAATACGAAAATATACTAAGGGTGACGGCTAAAAACGATAACAGTCACAATTGCCTAATGTTTTAGAATTTGAAATATTGTTTTACAAGTCTAATAGCACTATATAAAAATATGTTGGAGAAGTAATAATTAACACCATTATATTCACCCACTTATTTTATTGACATAGATAAATTATCAATCATTTTAATCATAAAATTATCATAATTATAATCATCATAGTAAATTCAGTACTGGACTTTGATCAGTCTTGTGCGTTAAGTTCTTTTCATCCAATCAACCAATCCAATCATCACCCCTCACCCATCAAAATACTCAAAATCATTTTTATCATAAGCTTGAGGGTCACTTACGAGGCGTTTTTTTAGAACATCTGAGATTGGGCCTTTGTTAAACATTGTGATAGATGCAGTAAATCTTTTATTTTACTTTGCTTGATTGGCAATGTTCCATTGTACACCCTTGTAACTCTTGGGGGTTTTCTTCGTAGTGTTTCTTTTGTTTTCTGTTATTTGGAGTTATTACAACAGCTTTAACATATTATCCAAAATAGTTTAACTTATATAAAATTAAAATTGATTCTTTTTTATCAATTATTATTATTATAATATGTCTTCTAGGTATAGGGCACTTTTTGGAGATTTGGCATGATTTCTAGGCATAGAGATTTGGAAAAACTCGGTGCATATTTGGAAGCTTACATCAATAGCACAGTTGATAACCTTAAATGGTCTGGGTTTTATTCTACTACTTGCAGTCACCTCTCTCCAGTCATCTAGAACTTCATTGTAGGGCCTTTGTTTAGTGAAACTCGTGTATCTGTTTCCTTCCATATATGAATGTCCACGTTTAAGAAATAAAAGTTTAACTGACTTAAAACCATTTTTATGATGTACTAGGTATGAAAAAACCACAAAACTGTGTAGTTTTTATTTTGCCAGGCACAAGAATCGCAAAATATGACAAAATGTCTTACTTCAGGGCAAAGCACATTTTTAACAAAATGTTCTAGCAAAGAGAAAACGTCATCTGCTCTCTTTTTGGCGATGCTTTCATCATATGTATGATAAACTGAAGTAGCGTCTGATAGCACGTGTATGTTGAAAGATATAATTACTGTCTGGCTAGTAGACACCAGAAGTTGTAATATTCGAGGTGGGAAGATTCTTCTGATTCATTGTTATTGATTCAAGTTTTTGATACTTTCTAGACTCATTCATATATTTTGTTTTTAAAGAATACTATTTTGAACTTCTTAGTTGATGAATTTCCTTTTTCTTTTCTTTTTTTCTTAGATCTGTTGTGATGGAGGTTTTAGTTTCATCATCATTGCATGTAACCATCTTTTCTACTAAAACTGAAATGTTTACTTTTAAAATGTCACAGGTACTTCAAGTATCCCTACGAGGATAACCAAAGGAAATATTAAAATTACCCTCAACCATATCATGGAATGTTGTTTAGCCTACGTTGTTGTCCTTGTTCAACTCATTATACATTCAATGATGTTTAGCTACGTTTGAATCCTCGGTAAGTATAACCTTGAGATATCTTTTAACGATTAAAGATACTTAATAAAAGTTTATATCTTTCTTAAAATGCTGTTTTATAACTAAGCTTTTTAGGTATGTTTTCCCTTAAGATCCTGTTAGATTTTTCTTTATGTTTTGTATCCTACGGTTAATTATACCAAACAGAGATAAAAATGCTTTATAACAGATACTAACATTCTGTAGTTTCTCATTTACTTATATTCCAGCACGATAATAATAAGATGACGAGTGGAAAACTTGCCTCATTAGAATCGCTTCACTGGTATGACACTAATTATGCCACTTAAATGCTGATTCTGTGCATTGTAGTCCCCCAATAAGTTGTCATTTGTAATTAGGCGTTTGCTTTCTTACGGAGAAACAATTTAAAACACTTATAACGTGTATATTTATACATTCCTCTCCAGTACAGTGAGACGAGGCATGTAGTGTTTTCATCACATCAGTCATTTTCCAGATGTTTTCCGTTTCTTAGCACTCCGCTGTTCATCACAAGTATGTTCAGTTTCTGAATCACTGGACACATCACTATAAAAATAATAACTTCAGTTGACAATAAACAGCACGTTTTGAATAACTAGGTTATATAATGAGGATCTACTGCATACTGACTCACAAATTAACAATAGCAGTCTGAAGAGGAGGGGGATGTTTGGACACTGATCACTATTGCTTGAGTTATCACTTGAGTATATCACTATGGACATAGATCATCTTTAGCCGTTAATTCATACATTATTCCTTTCATATCTGACGGACTGAGATCTTTTTTGCTCTAATACTTTATTAATTTCAATATCTTTTAAAATATCTTTATTGTGCCTAATATGGTAATAAGCGACCATATGGCACAATTCACTCAATTTACCCATCAAATGGACTATGATCGTTTTTAGCCGTCACACATTAGTACCAAAGTGAAAGTATGCGCATGCTGTCACGTTTACATTTAGCATATTATTATTTAAATTGTAGAATAAACATAACACGTCACATAAAATACGTTTGGAATTGCTTTTATAAAATTAATTTTTAATTGTTTTAAAAGTTTCTAAAAAGCATATGTATCTTAGTAGCATTATAAAATAAAATAACTATTCATAAGTCATAATATAAATATTAAAAGAACTGTTTGATAAAATTAAGCATATACTTATTTTTTGCATATACTTAAGCATATAATTTTAAGCATATACTTATTACAAGCATATAATGTTGTAGAATATAATTAATTTTAAAAATGTAATAGTTTATATCAGTACACATTTGCATGTATATTGTGTTTGTGCACTAACCACCATGCGTCATAAATCCATTGTAGTCGTCTCGAGGAGTTACTCAGAGATTGTGTCATATACAACCGCTTTGACGATATGCTTCTCTTTATTATATTTCTTATGTACGTAATATTATCGTAAATCAATGGTACGTAGATGTAGCTAGATCTCATATATATAAATTTTACAAATTAATATTATAATTGTATTTCAATGAATTTTATTGGTAAAAAAATAACAATATTTTAAAATTTTTTTCTAATTACGGGGCTAGTTTCAATATTAACGAATAAAAATTAGGTAATTTATATACATATAAAAATAATGTTGGACATTTATTTTTTTATTATATGGAAGTTATAAGACGTAAAATAATACATAGTTTTTTAAAACAAGTTTTTGTTTTACATGATAACCTTAAAATGGGTTTCATAATATGGAACTATCATCACCATAACGTTATGAATTTTATATTTTTAAATTTCCTAGTACATTTTGCTTCAGAAAAATACTATGTTAGCAAAGTATTCTATACATATATGCGGCTCGTTATCGGGTATCCCGTAAGTTATGTACTACATTGTAGTCAAGCCTATTTCTCTAATCAGACCAACGTTGTATAACTGAATAGACTAATTAACTACTCGATAAGTTTTATATTATTTATTTAGCATTGAAACGCCATTACTTACTCACCCTACACTCATATAATCAGTCATATTCGTATTAAAACACGCACAACGTTGTGTCGGCGTCTCATATGTAAGAGTGTATACATGTGCCTTTAATTACGAAAAATATTTGGAAATTATACAAAGGTACACCATATTGAAGATACTGGAAGACCTCTGGAGAACTGGCGAATTGACCCTAAAATAGTCTGAAGATTAACAAAATATTAAAGGGTTAGAAGATGATAGTGATCAGATGTTGAGGTGAAGTATGGCAAAAAATTACTTAAAAATAATTCACAATATTTTAGCTTATTTCTTTTGAAACCATCTGTACGTGTATGGGTGAAAAAAATACCACTGTACGTGTATGGGTGGGCGAGTGGGTCAATACCACTGTACGTGTATGGGTGGGCGGGTGGGTCAATACCACTGTACTGTATGGGTGGGCGGGTGGGTCAATACCACTGTACAGTGGTACACAGACGTATGACACACTTTTCTGGGGTAGATTAATACACTGAATCAGGAAATGTCTTTCGTTTTGGGGCAACTCTCACAATAAAGCCTTCAGAGGCAATTTAAACATCACAATCAGGGCGAATTTGCTAAAAACTTTGTTTCTAATTCTCTCGCTTTCTAGACATCTCACGGGCTATTCTGATGCTTTTCCATGACCAGCTGGACATTCTAAACAAGAACGTATAGTTAAGATTTCACTAGAAAAAATTCAGATTTTTCATCCAAAAAGTGCCAAAGGGGGGACCATTAGAAGATTGGAAGCCAGATATAATAATTTATCTTAAGATATATTGAATTTACAACTTTAAATCACTTCGTAATTTCTAATCAATCATCAGTTTCAGAACAAAGCAAAATAGTAAAGCTTCAGAAGAAAATGTTGTTAAAGAGATCATCGCCTGTTGTCACTATACAAGAGTTTGTTATTTATATTGTAGCTTTATTTTTATTTTGAAAGCTTTTAGACACAGTAAGTTATAGTTTCTAGAACAGTTTTATACATCAAAAAAATTTCATAACGTTAAATACTGTAATAGTGAAATAATTCTGTAGTTTATTTAGTGTTTTCTTAATAAAATATTTATTATATTATATTTACAAATTTCAAGCTTCCATGTTTACGAAAAATAAATTATATATATGTTAGATATAAAAAAAAAATCCCTTCCTCCCCAAGATACTTTATGTAAAGGATGAGACAAGGATGAAAAAACTTACTGGATGGGATTTGCATATATATTGTACTCTTGCAGTAAAATATAGCGCTTATTATAACTTTTCCCAAGAGTGGTTCTTATTAATCATACATTACTACTATTTTTAACGTGGTGATATTAAATACATTCAAATATAATTATATATTTATGCATTATTAATAAATAACGAATAACCTATTAGTTCTCAAAACAATAGTCATAGTAAAATATTGATTGACATACACATTTTGCATCAATTAAAGAAGTAAAATTCTAAAAATAAACAAAAGGTATTTTTCTTTGATAAGGAAAAGTATTGAAGTATTGAACACAAACGATGAAATAAAATATGGTTACTATGACCTATATGAGATTCTATGTGATTTAATATATGGCAGAATTCCTTGTAAAAAATATACGAAAAATAAATAAGAAAACTCTTTAAAAAATACTTAATAAACAATATGCAAATTAATAACAAAAATATAGTAACTAGCATTAAAAAATTTAACTAAAACAATATTAAATGTACAAATGGAATTTTTATAATTGGTGTGAAACAAATAATTTCACAGTATTACATGTTTCATTACAATTTACTTGAGAAAATTCTGAACATTTCAAAATAGTAACGTTAAATATCAGTGATGTAAAAAAAAAACTCAATTGTCTAAGCATATTAAAATATCTCGTAGAAGCCAGTCGAAATACAATTGTAGTATATGTTCTTAACCTATTTAAAAATAAAGAATCAGTGTGGATCATTAGTAACTGTCCCTAACATTTATCTTATAAAATACGACGTTACATTTTATAGTTATTATCAACCTAAAGTTCTCCTGCTGTTGGATGTCACTGAAACTCTGTTTTAAAAGTTACTAAAACAGGGATAAGATAAATAAAGCTAATGGCTTTGCTTAATCACTTTTTTTATTATTTAAGAACGATTATTAGTTAAGTAAAAATCAACATAACTATAATGATACTGTATTTTATTTCTTAAGCAAGGCATTATAGATTCGCTTTGGCTACAATACTCGTCAAAATAATAATAAGGAATTCGATTATTTATAAATAATATATCGTTTTTAGTGTACGTTTGTTAGTCTCAACAACTTAGGTCAAATAATCTTTTCAGCCTATTTGAGTCTATGTATCCTCTGAAAACAATAAATTAGTTTTTGTCTGTTGTACCTGAACTTATATTGTTTTAAAGTTGGTTAAAAATTTGTCATTAATAATATTTATCATTATTTAAAAAGCCTACACGTTATTTATCTATTTATAAATCCACCATATTATTAGAATAACCTGCTTATGACTTCGGTTCATGCTGTCCTATAATACAAAGTGGAGATAGGAGCACACTCAATGAGAAATTATATAGAAACCGTCTGGAGTGTCCAGCAGGAGTAGCATATCCCGTAGAGCTAGTTGCTACTGCATATCACACGATTTCCTGGAAAGCACTGAAATCGTAACTGTCCATTTATTGACCAGTGAGTGGCTGGTGATATTCCGTAGGATATCTGAGGTTCATAGAAATCCTGATTCCACCGCAGACCACTAGCATATGCTTCAGAATAGACAGACCAGTTGGGAGGCAGACGAACAGCTAGGCTGAACCCCAACGTCACACCGTTTACAGAACGTAATCCATGGTGTAGTATAATGTGACCCAGTTTCTGCCTGGACATGGGTACTTCCACTAGTACCTCCACAGGATGGGAAACACACCGAGCTTAAACTCTCTGTTCTATCATGACATCATCGATACAGCAGAGCAAACGTTCTTTGGCTGCCTACGGTGGCACGACAGGGGAGACGTTCTTTAGCTGCCTACGGTGGCACGACAGAGCAACTGTTCTTTGGGTGCCTACGGTGGCACGACAGAGGAAACGTTCTTTGGCTTCCTACGGTGGCACGACAGAGCAACTGTTCTTTGGGTGCCTACGGTGGCACGACAGATGAAACGTTCTTTGGCTGTCTACGGTGACACGACAAAGCTAACGTTCTTTGGCGGCCTATGGTGGCACGACAGAGCAAACGTTCTATGGCTGCTTATGGTGACATCACAGAGCAACCGTTCTTTGGCTGCCTATGGTGGCATGACAGGGCAAACGTTCTGTGGCTTCCTATGGTGACCCAACAGAGGAAACGTTCCATTACTGCCTACGGTGGCACAACAGAGAAAACATTCTTTGGCTGCCTACGGTTGCACGACAGAGCAAACGTTCTTTGGGTGCCTACGGTGGCATGACAGAGCAAACGTCTTTGGCTGCCTCCATTGGAATAATAAAGGAAACGCACTCGTACCCGTTAGTTCCAGCTACTATTGTCAGTATTGGGGAGGACATCTGGGACCGATGGATAACGGGTATAGCTACTACGGTGGTGGGCTGTTTACAAAAATGTATAGAATTAGTAAAACTGCAAAATGACTAGATATTCTATTTTCTGACCTTGTAAGTGGTCAACGTTAAGTGATATGTAAAATATACAACGATTATTGTAAATATTGAAAAGTTAATAACATCCTCGAGGCTTTTAAGTGAGTCAGAGCATTGTAGCTATCCATACCAAATTACAGTTATTTAATATATTGAATAATAACTTAAAATGTTCACGATTATAGGGGAGAGAGGAGCCAAATTAAACCAATTTTGTCACGAATACTTAGACTCATTTATTTTTCCAGATAATTCAAGCAATTATCTTAGGTGAATTCTAAACCACAGGATAAGCTTACATTTGAGATTTCACTATCAAATGCTAAATTTACGCAGAGCCAATGGCGTGTTAACCACTGACTAAGCTCCTTAGCTGCTACATTAAAAAAATCATGTACTATTCACTTCAAAATAACGTAATCTTTGTCTATAGAAATATACTCAAAGAGCGATAACAGTTACAAATTACTATATATATATATATATATATATATATATATATATATATATATATCATATGTAATATAACATTGTCATACAATCACTTATTCTTTTGTTTAATATAAAAATTACAACAAATGGAAAACTATATTATGAATACTCATTTATTATTTTTATTATACCAATTCGATCATTTTTATTTTCACCTGAGTTTATTGGCTTATATGATAATTGGATCATATGATATACCAGAAATCGTTCAAACAATATTAACAATACAATATTTTATGCAATGTTAACACACCTAGTTAGTAGGAGCTGTTTATGCAGTATACGCTCGTATGTATAATCTCTTTACTTAAACTATTGCGTTATAACAATAATATTTTTTTAAGACTGAACGTAAATTAATATCTGTTTATTGTTTAGGTCTCACAATACAAAACCTTAAATGAACACCAACTACTTAAGACAAACTAAAAAATATTATATATATTGACACTATCTGTTTACCTACACTTATAACGTTATAAATTTAAATATACTGGGCAAATATACATTTGATACAATCATATAAACACAGTCGTTTTGTAAGAATCAAAATAATAAACATATTAAACATAAATTTTACATATATAGTAGGCATCCATTACGTAAATCACATTTTCAGACTACCTAAGAGCTTTAAAATAGTGCAAAGAGTATTTATATATACATTGGTACTTGTTTAAATCATTTTTATGTACATATGAAAGTAAAATTTTAACCAATAAAGTTACATTTCCTTAAAATCATTTATTTCATAAATATCAATAATCTACTTCTGGTTCTGACAGTTTGATTAGAAAGATGATTTGACGTCTCGGTGACAAATTGTTTTTAGTCATGAAAATAAATTTGCGTACTTTGGCATATATGGACGAAGATAACTTTGTATTCGCTTTCTGTATTTTAAACAAACAATATTTGAATAATAACTATTTTCTTGTCTTATCCAGGATATAATTAAGTACCAGTTTAAAAAATAACACTTAATCTTTTAGAATAAATAAATTCAGAATATATTACGATCAGTCAATTTGTTTTTTATTTTATATGTAATAAATTACTTTCGTTACATGTTTAATTGACATATTACGTGCTGGTAATAATATAAAAGAATTCAATATTTCAAGAAAAAAGGTAATTGATTAAATTAAACCACGTTTAATAACCCTCAATCTAAGATAGTCAAAAACAATTTAAAATCTGTTTTATCTATGAAAAAGCATCTGGGTCTGAGGATTTTAAATTTGGTTTAATAAGGATATCAGCAATCATAAATTTAGTTCATAAAGTCATACAGCTTTTGACTCATATTGTAATATATTCCTGTTGTGTGCCCTTTTTTGAATTAGAACTATGATATAGTATATATTTAATACATACCCGTACATTTATAATTATGAAAATCTGTGTTATCTTAGAAAAATCATCTTGGTCTGAGAACTTTATTGGGTTTACGGAGATCAGCAATCATAAAGTTATTTCAAAAGTCATACGGCTTTGTGAAATACTCCTGTTGTGAGTCCTATTTTTTATTATAACTACGATATAGTCTATATTAATATAAATTAATATGTCAAAGCTTGCTCAGGTAGTATATTTTAACTATATGCTATTATTTTAAACATCATTTTTGGGTTTAATTTTGTTTGGAGTAGCAAAAATCGTCTAGTGTGTAGTAATAAAGAATATTTTAAACGTCCTTTTTGAGATTAATATTGTACGGAGTAGTAAATATATTCTGGCGTGTAGTAATAAAGAGTATTTTAAACGTCCTTTTTGGGTTTAATTTTGTTTGGAGTAGCAAAAATCGTCTAGTGTGTAGTAATAAAGAATATTTTAAACGTCCTTTTTGAGATTAATTTTATTTGGAGTAGCAAAAATCATCTGGCGTGTAGTAATGAAGAGTATTTTAAACGTCCTTTTTGGGATTAATATTGTACGGAGTAGTAAATATATTCTGGCGTGTAGTAATAAAGAGTATTTTAAACGTCCTTTTTGGGATTAATTTTGTTTGGAGTAGCAAAAAACGTCTAGTGTGTAGTAATAAAGAATATTTTAAACGTCCTTTTTGAGATTAATTTTGTTTGGAGTAGCAAAAATCTTCTGGCGTGTAGTAATGAAGAGTATTTTAAACATCCTTTTTGGGTTTAATTTTGTTTGGAGTAGCAAAAATCTTCTGGCGTGTAGTAATGACGAGTATTTTAAACATCTTTTTTGGGTTTAATTTTGTTTGGAGTAGCAAAAATCTTCAGGCGTGTAGTAATTAAGAGTATTTTAAACGTCCTTTTTGGGATTAATATTGTACGGAGTAGTAAATATATTCTGGCGTGTAGTAATAAAGAGTATTTTAAACGTCCTTTTTGGGATTAATTTTGTTTGGAGTAGCAAAAAACGTCTAGTGTGTAGTAATAAAGAATATTTTAAACGTCCTTTTTGAGATTAATTTTGTTTGGAGTAGCAAAAATCTTCTGGCGTGTAGTAATGAAGAGTATTTTAAACATCCTTTTTGGGTTTAATTTTGTTTGGAGTAGCAAAAATCTTCTGGCGTGTAGTAATGACGAGTATTTTAAACATCCTTTTTGGGTTTAATTTTGTTTGGAGTAGCAAAAATCTTCTGGCGTGTAGTAATGAAGAGTATTTTAAACGTCCTTTTTGGGATTAATATTGTACGGAGTAGTAAATATATTCTGGCGTGTAGTAATAAAGAGTATTTTAAACGTCCTTTTTGGGATTAATTTTGTTTGGAGTAGCAAAAAACGTCTAGTGTGTAGTAATAAAGAATATTTTAAACGTCCTTTTTGAGATTAATTTTATTTGGAGTAGCAAAAATCATCTGGCGTGTAGTAATAAAGAGTATTTTAAACGTCATTTTTGGGTTTAATTTTGTTTGGAGTAGCAAAAATCGTCTAGTGTGTAGTAATAAAGAATATTTTAAACGTCCTTTTTGAGATTAATATTGTACGGAGTAGTAAATATATTCTGGCGTGTAGTAATAAAGAGTATTTTAAACGTCCTTTTTGGGTTTAATTTTGTTTGGAGTAGCAAAAATCGTCTAGTGTGTAGTAATAAAGAATATTTTAAACGTCCTTTTTGAGATTAATATTGTACAGAGTAGTAAATATATTCTGGCGTGTAGTAATAAAGAGTATTTTAAACGTCCTTTTTGGGATTAATTTTGTTTGGAGTAGCAAAAAACGTCTAGTGTGTAGTAATAAAGAATATTTTAAACGTCCTTTTTGGGATTAATTTTATTTGGAGTAGCAAAAATCATCTGGCGTGTAGTAATAAAGAGTATTTTAAACGTCATTTTTGGGTTTAATTTTGTTTGGAGTAGCAAAAATCGTCTAGTGTGTAGTAATAAAGAATATTTTAAACGTCCTTTTTGAGATTAATATTGTACAGAGTAGTAAATATATTCTGGCGTGTAGTAATAAAGAGTATTTTAAACGTCCTTTTTGGGTTTAATTTTGTTTGGAGTAGCAAAAATCGTCTAGTGTGTAGTAATAAAGAATATTTTAAACGTCCTTTTTGAGATTAATTTTATTTGGAGTAGCAAAAATCATCTGGCGTGTAGTAATGAAGAGTACTTTAAACGTCCTTTTTGGGATTAATATTGTACGGAGTAGTAAATATATTCTGGCGTGTAGTAATAAAGAGTATTTTAAACGTCCTTTTTGGGATTAATTTTGTTTGGAGTAGCAAAAATCGTCTAGTGTGTAGTAATAAAGAATATTTTAAACGTCCTTTTTGAGATTAATTTTGTTTGGAGTAGCAAAAATCTTCTGGCGTGTAGTAATGAAGAGTATTTTAAACATCCTTTTTGGGTTTAATTTTGTTTGGAGTAGCAAAAATCTTCTGGCGTGTAGTAATGACGAGTATTTTAAACATCCTTTTTGGGTTTAATTTTGTTTGGAGTAGCAAAAATCTTCAGGCGTGTAGTAATGAAGAGTATTTTAAACGTCCTTTTTGGGATTAATATTGTACGGAGTAGTAAATATATTCTAGCGTGTAGTAATAAAGAGTATTTTAAACGTCCTTTTTGGGATTAATTTTGTTTGGAGTAGCAAAAAACGTCTAGTGTGTAGTAATAAAGAATATTTTAAACGTCCTTTTTGAAATTAATTTTGTTTGGAGTAGCAAAAATCTTCTGGCGTGTAGTAATGACGAGTATTTTAAACATCCTTTTTGGGTTTAATTTTGTTTGGAGTAGCAAAAATCTTCTGGCGTGTAGTAATGACGAGTATTTTAAACATCCTTTTTGGGTTTAATTTTGTTTGGAGTAGCAAAAATCTTCAGGCGTGTAGTAATGAAGAGTATTTTAAACGTCCTTTTTGGGATTAATATTGTACGGAGTAGTAAATATATTCTGGCGTGTAGTAATAAAGAGTATTTTAAACGTCCTTTTTGGGATTAATTTTGTTTGGAATAGCAAAAAACGTCTAGTGTGTAGTAATAAAGAATATTTTAAACGTCCTTTTTGAGATTAATTTTGTTTGGAGTAGCAAAAATCTTCTGGCGTGTAGTAATGAAGAGTATTTTAAACATCCTTTTTGGGTTTAATTTTGTTTGGAGTAGCAAAAATCTTCTGGCGTGTAGTAATGACGAGTATTTTAAACATCCTTTTTGGGTTTAATTTTGTTTGGAGTAGCAAAAATCTTCTGGCGTGTAGTAATGAAGAGTATTTTAAACGTCCTTTTTGGGATTAATATTGTACGGAGTAGTATATATATTCTGGCGTGTAGTAATAAAGAGTATTTTAAACGTCCTTTTTGGGATTAATTTTGTTTGGAGTAGCAAAAAACGTCTAGTGTGTAGTAATAAAGAATATTTTAAACGTCCTTTTTGAGATTAATTTTATTTGGAGTAGCAAAAATCATCTGGCGTGTAGTAATAAAGAGTATTTTAAACGTCATTTTTGAGTTTAATTTTGTTTGGAGTAGCAAAAATCGTCTTGTGTGTAGTAATAAAGAATATTTTAAACGTCCTTTTTGAGATTAATATTGTACGGAGTAGTAAATATATTCTGGCGTGTAGTAATAAAGAGTATTTTAAACGTCCTTTTTGGGTTTAATTTTGTTTGGAGTAGCAAAAATCGTCTAGTGTGTAGTAATAAAGAATATTTTAAACGTCCTTTTTGAGATTAATTTTATTTGGAGTAGCAAAAATCATCTGGCGTGTAGTAATGAAGAGTATTTTAAACATCCTTTTTGGGTTTAATTTTGTTTGGAGTAGCAAAAATCTTCTGGCGTGTAGTAATGACGAGTATTTTAAACATCCTTTTTGGGTTTAATTTTGTTTGGAGTAGCAAAAATCATCAGGCGTGTAGTAATGAAGAGTATTTTAAACGTCCTTTTTGGGATTAATATTGTACGGAGTAGTAAATATATTCTAGCGTGTAGTAATAAAGAATATTTTAAACGTCCTTTTTGAGATTAATTTTATTTGGAGTAGCAAAAATCATCTGGCGTGTAGTAATGAAGAGTATTTTAAACGTCCTTTTTGGGATTAATTTTGTTTGGAGTAGCAAAAAACGTCTAGTGTGTAGTAATAAAGAATATTTTAAACGTCCTTTTTGAGATTAATTTTATTTGGAGTAGCAAAAATCTTCAGGCGTGTAGTAATGAAGAGTATTTTAAACGTCCTTTTTGGGATTAATATTGTACGGAGTAGTAAATATATTCTGGCGTGTAGTAATAAAGAGTATTTTAAACGTCCTTTTTGGGATTAATTTTGTTTGGAGTAGCAACAATCTTCTTGCATGTAGTAGTGAAAAGTATTTTAAACGTCCTTGTTGGGATTAATTTTGTTTGGAGTAGCAAAAATCTTCTGTTGTGTAGTAATGAAGAGTATTTTGAACGTCCTTTTTGGGTTTTGTTTGGAGTAGCAAAAATCTTCTTGCATGTAGTAATGAGGAGTATTTTAAACGTCCTTTTTGAGATTAATTTTGTTTGGAGTAGCAAAAATCTTCTGGCGTGTAGTAATGAAGAGTATTTTAAACGTCCTTTTTGGGATTAATATTGTTTGGAGTAGTAAATATATTCTGGCGTGTAGTAATAAAGAGTATTTTAAACGTCCTTTTTGGGATTAATTTTGTTTGGAGTAGCAAAAAACGTCTAGTGTGTAGTAATAAAGAATATTTTAAACGTCCTTTTTGAGATTAATTTTATTTGGAGTAGCAAAAATCATCTGGCGTGTAGTAATAAAGAGTATTTTAAACGTCATTTTTGAGTTTAATTTTGTTTGGAGTAGCAAAAATCGTCTAGTGTGTAGTAATAAAGAATATTTTAAACGTCCTTTTTGAGATTAATATTGTACGGAGTAGTAAATATATTCTGGCGTGTAGTAATAAAGAGTATGTTAAACGTCCTTTTTGGGTTTAATTTTGTTTGGAGTAGCAAAAATCGTCTAGTGTGTAGTAATAAAGAATATTTTAAACGTCCTTTTTGAGATTAATTTTATTTGGAGTAGCAAAAATCATCTGGCGTGTAGTAATGAAGAGTATTTTAAACGTCCTTTTTGGGATTAATATTGTACGGAGTAGTAAATATATTCTGGCGTGTAGTAATAAAGAGTATTTTAAACGTCCTTTTTGGGATTAATTTTGTTTGGAGTAGCAAAAATCGTCTAGTGTGTAGTAATAAAGAATATTTTAAACGTCCTTTTTGAGATTAATTTTGTTTTGAGTAGCAAAAATCTTCTGGCGTGTAGTAATGAAGAGTATTTTAAACATCCTTTTTGGGTTTAATTTTGTTTGGAGTAGCAAAAATCTTCTGGCGTGTAGTAATGACGAGTATTTTAAACATCCTTTTTGGGTTTAATTTTGTTTGGAGTAGCAAAAATCTTCAGGCGTGTAGTAATGAAGAGTATTTTAAACGTCCTTTTTGGGATTAATATTGTACGGAGTAGTAAATATATTCTAGCGTGTAGTAATAAAGAGTATTTTAAACGTCCTTTTTGGGATTAATTTTGTTTGGAGTAGCAAAAAACGTCTAGTGTGTAGTAATAAAGAATATTTTAAACGTCCTTTTTGAGATTAATTTTGTTTGGAGTAGCAAAAATCTTCTGGCGTGTAGTAATGAAGAGTATTTTAAACATCCTTTTTGGGTTTAATTTTGTTTGGAGTAGCAAAAATCTTCTGGCGTGTAGTAATGACGAGTATTTTAAACATCCTTTTTGGGTTTAATTTTGTTTGGAGTAGCAAAAATCTTCTGGCGTGTAGTAATGAAGAGTATTTTAAACGTCCTTTTTGGGATTAATATTGTACGGAGTAGTAAATATATTCTGGCGTGTAGTAATAAAGAGTATTTTAAACGTCCTTTTTGGGATTAATTTTGTTTAGAGTAGCAAAAAACGTCTAGTGTGTAGTAATAAAGAATATTTTAAACGTCCTTTTTGAGATTAATTTTATTTGGAGTAGCAAAAATCATCTGGCGTGTAGTAATAAAGATTATTTTAAACGTCCTTTTTGGGATTAATTTTGTTTTGGAGTAGAAAAAATCTTCTGCCGCGTAGTAAGGAAGAGTATTTTTAAAGTCCTCGTATCTTGCATAGACAGACGTTGTGGGAGTTATCACAGGCTACTAATGTTTTAACTCATGTAAATACAGTTGATTATTTGACAGCTTTATTGGGTTTCTTGTGTCTATTGAGTATTAAATAAGATATTTAAAATTATGGAAATATTTTTTTATTAAATGAGCAAGTTAAAGCGTTCAATCTTCAATAATTAAAAGCTGTTTAAAAACTAAAGTAAGTTTAGTTTAACTATATGCAAATTGTAATGTTAGCTAAACTTTTCTGTTTAATGTACAAGACGAACTAATGATAAGAGCTTGACAGTAGAACACATTAGTGATTAGTTTGCTGAAGGAACTTTGTTAATCCATATAATGTATTATACACGCATTTTACTGGAAATAATAACCATAACATTTCACTGTTTATTTACTTATAGAAGGTCAAGATTTTGCTGTCATATGAACATATTAGCTATTTAAATTCATTATTATACAATGTATATAACCAACCTCTATGGTATAGATGAACAAACCACATGATAAATGCGAGCTGAGTTTCAAATTACGTCAGCAAATCAAGTGTTCCTAATCACTATCACAAATACCTAACATTTATTTAGATTTAGAAAAATATCCATACTGTATTTTGTTTTAAAACAAAAAACGGCCATAATACCCAAGACTTCATAAAATAAAAAAAAAAAATAATAATAAAAACGTATAATCAATCTGCATTATAACTTAGTTCTTATCCTTATATTTCATCAACAAATTTAGCATTATACAATATTTTAACCTAACTCTGCAGACGGCAGTTTTAATTAATTCATAATTTATGTAATAATCCCAATACACGTTTGGTTGTTAGGTGTGTGAGAGAATAATATAGTCGTAACCGAACAATCAATTTGATTGAACGTGTTAAACATTTGTAAATGTTGCATTTCAATTCAAAAAAAGTTTCGATGAATCTGAAGGCTAAAAAGAGAATATTCGTTCTTCCATGTAAGACAATACCCAGTCTTGTATCCAGAAAAAGTGAGCATAGTAGGGGAAAAGTCAAATAAAATTCTTTTATTGTTTGAAGAAGACTAAGCCTTGCTTAGAGATTTAAAGTGTGTTTAAAAATACTTATATTAAGTTAATAGTGCATTTAAATTACTCGCTTTAAAGCCCAAATTAAATTGTTTTATCTTTAATTCTAATCAAATTGGTTATAAATTGTGTTTTCTATATACTCGTTGTACATAAAAGGTTTTAGATTCTAAAAATATCTATTATAATCACTCCTATTTCATTAATATGCAGTAAAGCAATTTTTATATTTAAGGATGCACAAAGTGTTGACGATATATTCATATATATTTAAAGATATATTCGTGCAGACGAAAATAAATAACCAGGCTCCAAAATACAACAAGTCATTAACTTCCTGATTTCAGCTCGGTTGGGGATTTGAGCCCTGAAACTCACTCTCCGCAGACTAAAACTTTTGAGCAAGTGATAGAACCAGTGACCGAGCGGTGTAAGACATAAGGATAGTCAGGACCTGGTTAGAAATACCACAGGTTCGAACCCTGGCTTTGACAGTTAGTTTTTAATAATATTTATACTTTGTTAGCTCTCGCCCTCAATATGTCTTATAAGATCCTCACACAGATCAATATTTAATGGGAATGGGTAGAGGATGGTTAGTAAGGAGATGTTCCTGTCCTTTATATATGTAAGAGGATGCCTATCTTCTCTTTACATTCCATTATATTTTTTTTATTTAATTTAAATATACTTTTCCCCAACGAATTAACGATCCAACACTTATTAATTCATCTAGTAAAGTGCAAGCATGACAGTGATATGTTTTATAACCAATCACTCATCTAGTATTTAATCAAGTCTAAACATTTGACCTTTTTAATCCTGTAAATTTACAATATATCATACAGCTAATGATTGCACACTATCTTAGTTTTTAAAAATATAATATAAACAGTAATTAACACCATATTGATTAAATTAATACTACATAGTCTTACTCTAAATCATAAATACATATAAAAATCGTAATAATAAAAGTTAATAAAATATTTTGTTTTATTCTCACAATAAAACTCACACTAACTAGAAATCTACACTACCCACTAATTTTAAACGAAATAATTCCTAATCCGAAAATATATTACAATATTTTAGAAATATATTACATCAGAATGAGTTAAAAACAAAAACAAAATCCTTATAAGTTGTTAACAGTGGAACGTACAATTAACCATCGAAGTTTAGTTATTTCATTAAGTAAACAACATTCTATAACGTGCATGTTAATTGAAAATTATTTAGGAATTTAAAGCTGATTTTATTTCACTAAAATGTTGATTAAACAATAAACTATCCACTTTGTTGGTTTTATACCTTTTATTATATTATGTTACATTATGAAATCCTCCTATTACTACTAAATAGTTTAAATGATGAAATTACAATTTCAAATCGTGATTCTCTTAAATATAACCTGTATTTCCTTATGCAAAACCTAGGGTATGAATATAACTACTGTATAATCTTTTGAAATTCCATTATTAATTAGTCTTACTCATTTGATGTTGACTTATTTAAGTATACCATAATTAATCCAGATCAGTAATAGTTGAGTAGTTAGCTAATTCTATTAACCAATCAAGTTTAATTTGTTGCAATTAAAACATTATAAATATTATGAAAGAGTGAAGAGACAGCATGTATTTACCTTGGTCAAATATTAATAAATAGTCAATAGTCCGTATGAATATTTACCAACAATAAATCCTCCATAACAGCACAGCTGCAGTTATCATCAGAAACAACCGTGCCGACATATAAATTACACGATATTGCATTGCCTGTAGGTAAGACCGATAGTAATTAGTGGTCTAGACAGTATGTCAATAGTAACCACCGGTGTATCCTCCAATAGTACTAGAACTCTAGTTAGCAGGATATACAGGCAGTGCATATTTACCGTAAATATGTCTACAATTTACGTGATTTTGCAGTGTATTTAAAAACAACAAATATACGAGTACTAATATAAAAGGATAAAAACCTCAAATTAAAAAAAAAAAAACACACACACACGCAAGGGAGAATGACATATTTTTAGAATTAACAACATTTTTACCCACAATAAATACTGTTCAGCCCCAACCCCCTCCCTGTAACACCAGCACCAGCCAGCTTTTGACCTCCCTTCCGAAGTGGTTACGCTCATAAATATCTTATATTGTGTCGCGTAGAGAATGCCATAGCCTATAGGTGGCAACTGTAAATGACTCATTAAAAAGTGGTTCCCTTTGTATTGGTATTGACAATGATAGTTCACCCCCTCTTGTAGTATAGTTATTGGTTTGGGACAAAAAGTTAATCTTTGAAAAAAAAGAAAAAAAAAGATAATTGGATAACACTGTGTATAAGAGTAAGTATATGATACATCTGAGGTTCTTTAAGTTTACATTTAGTTGAAAATAAAGGATAACGTGATCCTCACGCCTCACATCAAATGCGGTGGCTTTCCGCATGCTGTAACCTTAAGCAAGCTCGTCCTGTCAATTGACGAGGTGACCGCTGTAACTCCGTTTACTGTTTATAACCGTAGTATGTTTAACGCCACAGTAGTTAAAGTGGAGTAGCAAACGAAATCTTTACTACCATTACTTTAGTATGAAAAGGCAAAAATAAACAAAATCACGTCAGAATATGAATATCGGCATATAATCTGTTGAACGTAGCAGTAACTGTCTCATGCACAGTCAAGTATATGTTGATAGTAGGGCATAGGTTTTCAAGTTACTTACAATACTCTAGTTTTGGGTTATTTAGTTTTAGTTTAGGATATGTTTGTAGGTCAATTTGTGATAGTAAACAATGGTTTTCAATAATGACATTTTGAGGTCTGAACTGCAAACCATGGTGTGTTGGCCAGTGGCAGATGGATGCTATGATAGAGGCTGTCAAGGCTACACAGTTCTCCATACTACTGACTTTAAAGTGGGAATACATATGTAAATTATCAGCGTACAAATACATAGTATTCGTCACCATTGGTCTTTACCGGAGGGTTCCGACTTCTCTAAAATATACAAGCCTTTGACACAGATGTACAGAAACAAAAACGCCAGTAGACTCTATCGGAACGTGTCAGATAAGTGTATTTTAGGAGTAGGTAGGTGACAATTGATTTAAACAGCAATACTTCCACCCCCTTTTTTTGAAGGCGGTTATTTTCGTTTAAAGAATAATCCTGTAACTTAATAGAAGTATCGCTTATATGTAGTATGAAGCAAGTCTCCGAAACTAAATTTAAATTAAATAAAGATTTATGAATTTGGACTTTAGACTAGACTGGCTTTATTAAGTTATGATAAGGGACTATTTTGACAGAGAAAGTAAGATAGGGGAGGGCGAGGACCCTTGCTCCGGAAGGAGGATCAAAAACGGCGAACAGGACACGGGACAACAAGGTACAGGATAGGCAGTGGCGCAAAAAACACACTAAAATGGGCAGACCATTCATACAAAACACACTTATAAGCATACGTTGAAGGTAAATTATTAACATTTGATTGGAAAATATCGCAACATAACATTATAGCTCCATGTGATACAAATTAAAATAAGGTATCTGTTGGATCGGAAGGATAATGAAAAATCATTATGGTAATGAAACAAAAGAAACATTAATTTTTTAAACTATTTTAATTTAATTAAAATTATTTTAAAAAGAATATTACGATATATAATTAAAGTGAGTCTTATAATTATTTAAGAAACGCAATAATTTGAAAATTTTCAGCAATAAAAAATAAATAATAAATTTTTAATATGAATGGGAATTACAAAGTGATAGTAATAGATAATCGTCAAATACTCAATTTATACATTTAGCTCTAATACCACTTCCTTAGAGCCAGATTGTAATGTTATTGCTTGACGTTATCAGTTCTTTCAACCAGCTTGTTATCTAGCTCTCTCACCATAGCAGACGACCTCGTGACCTCAGAAGAGGCTGGTCACCTTCTTGTTCACCTCACTCAGGCCTGTATTAACATCACATCTTAAATAGACTTTAGTATCACTGTAAGTTTTGAGACAAGGTCGTTTATAACGTCTCTAGGTCTGGCTTATCAGAAAAGGCAACGGCACCTGCTGACCTTTAGACTTTACCGCAACTGTGTGGGCGAACAGAACATGAAAATAAATCACTTAAATAATTATTATTTCATATACACACCAGTTACAAAGTGATACTATAAAAAACATCACTAAAGAAAACCACATAAAATATTACAAAATAAATATAATGCACATGTGATTTCCCGATCCAAATGAGTAAAACTAACTGAGCTGGAAAAAACGTGTTGTATTCAACAAGGATCAACCCCTCTCCTCATCCTTTACATCCTGCACTACTAACAGTATCAGAAGGTACAACCTGAGTGGAGATACCATATAATATACAAGCCAAATACCACTGACTCACTGATCACTGTTTATTAAAAAAACACTAAACCTCCCAGGCTGAAATTTTGTAGGGTCATTGGTCCTATATTGTAGGCGTGCAGTAACAAGGGATTGTGAAAAATTCTTCATAGTTCCGAAGAGCCAGGCTTTTTACCACTAGAACTGCTCTAGTGTACTTCTTACGGGAAAATCACAAAAAAATAGTATTTCTGACCTAACTTGAGAAAAATCTGGAGTAAGTTTTCAAGACTTCACAGTTCTACACGCGAAATAAACGCGCACCTTATATATGAATTTTAATCGAAAAGTTTAAAACTCTTGGTTATCAGGTGCCCAAAAATTTATATTTAAAAATAATTTGAAATATTTTAATACTGATGCTATCTACTCAAGTGGGGTATCAAATTAAAGCTATTTATCTTTGGAATCAAATTTAACATCTGATTTTGAACAAATCAATTATTAACGGACATATGCTCACAAAACAAAATAAAATTCAGAAAAAAGGATCATATTAGAATAAACCACGCCAGTGGGTTATCAAACTATAGGTATTTATCTCCCAAATCACATTATATCATTGTATTTTTGAAGAAACAACGTTTAAGGGCTATGACTTCTCAAATAATAGTGTATGCTCTAAATCCCAAAATTGGGCAATGTTAAACCAATATACCCAGGTGGGGTATGAAGTTAAAGGTATTTTTCAATCAATTACTAAATATAATATTAGATTTTAGAAAAGACTATTTTTATGGTGTCCACTGCCCCAAAAATCAAAATTCATGGTCAAACTGGTTAAAATATGTAGGCCGATCTCCCCCACGAGGTGACCTTGAACTGTAGCAGAGTGCCTTGGTAGGCCAAACTTGCCACCACGCGGCCTTAGACCGAGTAACAGAGCACCCTGGTGAGGCCGTAGGCCGAGTTCTACAAAGGGACAAACGAGACAGCCTCCAGGTGAGGCCGAATGCAGAGTTTCTCTCACGATCGTAGTGAGAGACGGGATTGGCGTGTAAAGCGTTCAGGGGTTACTCCTAGTACAGGATAATATGTTTACAAGTTACGTGGTATGGCAATACCTGCAGGTAACATCAATATCAATTAGTGGTGTAGACAGTATGTCAATAATTACCCGTGATACATGCCCTGCAATACTAGGAGTACAATAAGGAGGAAATACCGTCAGTGCACATATACCGTACAAACTACGTGATGTTGAACTTTTTATATAAAACACAGGAAAAGGGGCGATTCAGGTTATTTATTATTAAAAAGGTATTTTCTAGTGAAATAGTGTGATTTAATAATCATTAAATATAAAAATACTTGTATCAATTTGGTCCCCATATCAGTATTAACAGCTATAATTTATGGTTCAACATGGTATAATAGAAGGTCAACATATTTATGTTAAATGTTTTCCTAGTAGGCGATGTATATATTATATATCATTTATTAGGAGTTTTAAACCTTAATTCTTTATAAAAGTCACTGTCCTTAATTTAAAATATAATCACAGCAAATAATCTGTTAATACATTTACCTCTCAGATCACTCCCCAAAACCTTTTATTGCAAACAGCCATAATTGGCAGAGTTTAACGCTTGGAGAAGATAAATTTAATTTTTTAGGTACAGTAGAACCTATGGATTCTACCTACGTTTCAAGAGGAAAGTAACGTTTATTCCTCTTGAAACGTAGGTAGCATCAAATAATGATAGCCCATATAAGTGTTTGCAATTTATTGCTATTTACCTCTATATTTAAAGGAATCGTACATATTAGGATTTTGACTCTGTTTTCATCCAGTGAAGACAAATTACTGTTATTGAAGTAAATGCTTGATGGAATGAGCAGACAGGAGGTCAACGTATTTTCTTCTTTGAGTGGTAGGTTTACTCATATTCAACCCGATGTTGTGAATAATTGTACGAGAAAAAAATCATTTAGACTAATATTTTTATCATATATTTTTTGCGTGGTATATAAATACAAATCACATCTGCTATCTGTATTACTACGAAAATTAATATCAACAAGTAAATTCAAGTTTTATTTACATCACTGACAAAACTAACAAAATTTTCAGTTGTTTTCACAACTGTATGATAACCATTATTTACTGATTAAATAGAACGCCTTCAACTGTGGGAGGCAACATCATTGCGTACAAGTAGCATCAAATGCTTTGTGCAACAATGTAGGTGCCAATAAATGCCTTGTGATTTGAATTTAAAGGTATGGATTTAATATGTATTTCTAGTGTAAAAATGTTTTCTTCTTAACTTTCATCATCAGATTAAAGTTATAAGGCATATGCCATTTATCTAGTGCTTCACGTGCTATGGCTGAGTAGATTAAACTTATTAAAATGATAAATAACATATTAAGTCGATGTGTATGTATATAGTAGTTAGCCAAACTTAATAATTTATTAACAACAAGACTAAATTTTTCTTGTATAGTATAGATGCAGTTCATATTGATAAATTATAATATGTTATTAATTTTAATACGTCGTCAATTTCTAGTAAGAATGTCAAGTTTTTACAAGGCTTTTGGTAGTATTGTTTTATTTTAATTATATAAATATGCTTTGTTTATATCTTATTGTTGTCTTCTTTGGTTTCAAATAAAACACATTCGCGTCCACTTTTGACCTTTTGATGAACATTGCTGAAAAAAGGCCCTATACAATTTTCAAAATGATCAATGGTTCTATAGTTGCGATGACATAATAAATTTAAAACACTTATCAGGCATTTATAAGCAAATTCTATATTCTTAACGGGTTATCGTTTACAGCAAAATATTTTAAAACTACTAGGATTTTGTCAAAAACTATACCATATATTTCCCCACGTTTTTAATATGTACAGCCACCATATTGTAGTACAGTTGACCCGGACTTGTCTTCCAGCACGTAGTGGAGAGGATTCCATTCAAATTAAGAGCAGTGGGTTTAGTCTGTTGACTAAAATATATATATAGCATATGGAAACAGATTCTGATTTCATATAAAACCCTCAGGAAACTTGTACAAATAAAGTTTGGATTGAAAAATAATCTATATAATATTTATCTCAAACTATATAATGAAAATACAAACGATATTTCAATGTTGGTTTATTTAAGTTCGAATAAAGTAAAGAATAATTGCTTTTAGTAACCGAAATTCTGTATAAGAACACCGTTCCAAGTGTATAACTTAAATACAAGTTACTATATTTAAATTATCAATGCTGATATGTTTTAGAGTATTTCTTTAATTTTATATTGTAAAGAAAATACAGTTTTACTAATTTTGTTTACATTTTAGCTCTCTCTTTTTAAGCACTTATATTATAGATTACTAAATAAAAAAGCCCAAACAACGTTTTATAATACATGAATTATATACCTTGTTATATTGTTAAATTATTTATAAAATTAACTCACTGGAGTTTATTTTATTAATTTATTTTTTATGTGGATTCGAAGTACCCACTTAAAAGTTAATATGTAAAACATTCATAGTTAAATAGAAATATGAAATTGAATTTAAAATCTTAACATAGTAGAAATGCTGAAGTGAAAGTAGTTGCTTATTAGGTATCAATATTGATTGTAAATCAAGCTCGTTCCATAGTGGTAAAATATTGATACGTAAACTCCTAGTTGAACTGCTATACTAGTGAGTTATTGTTAGGTGTTTACTCCACTCTGTAAGTAAACTCCTTGAATGGCTATTCGAGTATAGAGGGGCATCAATAGGGATAAACTCCACTCTGTAAGTAAACTCCTTGAATGGTTATACGAGTATAGATGGGCATCAATAGGAGTTAACTCCATTGGAAGTAAACTCCTAGTTGAACTGCTATACTAGGAAGTTATTGTTAGGCGTTTACTCCACTCTGTAAGTAAACTCCTTGAATGGCTATTCGAGTATAGAGGGGCATCAATAGGAGTAAACTCCACTCTGTAAGTAAACTCCTTGAATGGTTATACGAGTATAGATGGGCATCAATAGGAGTTAACTCCATTGTAAGTAAACTCCTAGTTGAACTGCTATACTAGGGAGTTATTGTTAGGCGTTTACTCCACTCTGTAAGTAAACTCCTTGAATGGCTATTCGAGTATTGAGGGGCATCAATAGGAGTAAACTCCACTCTGTAAGTAAACTCCTTGAATGGTTATACGAGTATAGATGGACATCAATAGGAGTTAACTCCATTGTAAGTAAACTCCTAGTTGAACTGCTATACTAGGGAGTTATTGTTAGGCGTTTACTCCACTCTGTAAGTAAACTCCTTGAATGGCTATAGAGGGGTATCAATAGGAGTTAACTCCATTTTAAGTAAACTCCTAGTTGAATCGCTATACTAGGGAGTTATTGTAAGGCGTTTACTCCACTCTGTAAGTAAACTCCTTGAATGGCTATAGAGGGGTATCAATAGGAGTTAACTCCATTTTAAGTAAACTCCTAGTTGAATCGCTATAATAGGGAGTTATTGTAAGGCGTTTACTCCACTCTGTAAGTAAACTCCTTTAATGACTATAGAGGGGTATCAATAGGAGTTAACTCCATTTTAAGTAAACTCCTAGTTGAACTGCTATACTAGGGAGTTATTGTTAGGCGTTTACTCCACTCTGTAAGTAAACTCCTTGAATGGCTATTCGAGTATTGAGGGGCATCAATAGGAGTAAACTCCACTCTGTAAGTAAACTCCTTGAATGGTTATACGAGTATAGATGGACATCAATAGGAGTTAACTCCATTGTAAGTAAACTCCTAGTTGAACTGCTATACTAGGGAGTTATTGTTAGGCGTTTACTCCACTCTGTAAGTAAACTCCTTGAATGGCTATAGAGGGGTATCAATAGGAGTTAACTCCATTTTAAGGAAACTCCTAGTTGAATCGCTATACTAGGGAGTTATTGTAAGGCGTTTACTCCACTCTGTAAGTAAACTCCTTGAATGGCTATAGAGGGGTATCAATAGGAGTTAACTCCATTTTAAGTAAACTCCTAGTTGAATCGCTATAATAGGGAGTTATTGTAAGGCATTTACTCCACTCTGTAAGTAAACTCCTTTAATGACTATAGAGGGGTATCAATAGGAGTTAACTCCATTTTAAGTAAACTCCTAGTTGAATCGCTATAATAGGGAGTTATTGTAAGGCATTTACTCCACTCTGTAAGTAAACTCCTTTAATGACTATAGAGGGGTATCAATAGGAGTTAACTCCATTTTAAGTAAACTCCCTAGTTGAATCGCTATACTAGGGAGTTATTTTAAGGCGTTTACTCCACTCTGTAAGTAAACTCCTTGAATGGCTATACGAGTAAAGAGGGGCCATCGAAAGTAAACTCCTAATTTAATTAATATAATGATGGGCTATTGTAAGGTGTTTACAGTACCACTGTACACGTATGGGTGGGTGGGTAAAACACATTGTACTTCTATGGGAGGGCGGGTGGGTCAATTTTTCTTTTTAATATTTAGTATCGGGAGACCGAGCTTCACTCAGTTGAATTGTGAAAACTGAAGAGGTAGCATCCATATCTTCCAGAGGATACTGAGGACCTTTTGCTGTTGCTCTATTTTCTAGGTTATTTATAAATTTTGTTTCGGAGGTCTTCCGCGTTTACGTTTAGCTCCTTTATGGAACTTCGCTTGCGAGCTCACCAAGACGCTCTGATACAGGCCCCTTTGTGGTACTCGGTCTACGGTCTCGCGGAGGAAACACCAGATTAATTGAATGGCTATAATGTGGAACAATTTTAAGAAGTTTAATCTACTCTGTAAATAGACGGTCTGCTACAGGCCCCTTTGAGGAGCTCTGCCTACGGCCTCGAGGAGGAAACACCAGATCAATTTAATTGTTATAATGTGGAACTATTTTAAGAAGTTTAGGCAACTCTGTAATTAAAACTTTGATTAAATGGTTCATAATTAGTATATTACTTGCTTGTTTTTAGTATATTATAAGACAAGCGAACCTCACTTAACACGGTTTAATTATTATTCACATAATATTATTAATTTCGATTTCCATAAACTAAACTTACCATTCTCATACCAGACTGGTTTACAACAAATGCCGTTGTATATCCGTCTGGTAAAAGGAAGTTGAATATTTTTTTATCAAAATCGATTACAATTAATTATATCATGTACATTTTTACTTTTATCGTAATACAATTAATTGTCCTGAGCGACATCACTGGAAAATGGAAATTACCTATACAGAGTCAAAACAGTATATGTAAAGAAAATCCTTTATGAAATGGAATGATTAAAAACCTTATTACAATTAAGTTGCTGGAGACAACGGTAATACAATATACAGTATTTAATTTAAATATTATTAGATAGGGTTAACTCTTTTAATTAATTAAGTAGCCACGACAAATGCTGCTTACACGACTAGGTACGTCGTACAATCACCACTGTACGTGTATGGGTGGGTGGGTGGGCCCCCCACCTATAGCATTGGTTTCAGCACTAAACCACAGTGCCGGTGTTAATTATTGTCTGCGCTAGTGGCGCAGTGCTGTAACCCAGCTACTTGGGGACGAAGTGTTGAGGTGATTTTAGGTGATAGGTCCTATGTCCGGTCCTCCTTAATAACATTGTTCTTATGGGATTAAAACATGGCCGACAGCTTCTGCAGACCTTTAAGCTAGTTCGTTCGATTTAACATATCAAATTAAACTAGTGGTTTTTAACACTTAAACATAACGAGGCATACAAATGTCCTGAAAAATTGGAAAGTTGGTTTATTATAAAATTTATTACATATTTATCTTTCTTAATTAAATATTAAAAAAAATAAAAATATGCAAAATAGGAGATTTTTATGTAAGGGAGGTATTTATTTGCAACTATACGTAAAATATACCAAAGTAAGTGGGTTATACGTTAAGCACTTAAATTTTGTTATTTTTAATGACTTAAGTTTAATTTATAGTGAATTCATATGTTTAGAAAGTTTGAAATTCAAACTAGTAAATCAAATTAAACAAAATAAATCAAGCCAGTTCATTAAATATTTTGGGATTAAAAAATATATAGTAAATAGATAAACTATATTAATAAACAATAATCAATATGATATATTTGATAACTCGATTTTGAAAATAATGTTGTAGATAGTTATGCATTTCTATATCTTTATAATAATTTTAAATTAGCTAAATATATTAATTATTATTAGATAACACTTAAAATAGTATTAATTAATGGCACTACAATATTACTAACTGAACTTGTATTTGCAGTGATAGATAGCCACTTTGGACATTAATAAAACCCACACATGTTTAATATATATAATTAGTTTAAGTGTGAAGGCCCCAACGTACAGACTGTGGAGAGGTGGGCGTTCGGGTGTGAGAGAATATGTTTGAACTCTAAATGAATTATTCATATCCTGGCTCGGGTCCAGCGCAGCAAAATCTTTACGGGTTGTCTTTGCTGACACAGATCCATTTGGGTAAGTGTTTTGGAGTCCTCGGTCCTCGAGTGGGTCCTTAGAAATGATAGTTCGGTTGTAGTTTTTGTTTTTTAATTGAATGTCGTTTACTTTTGTCGTTTTCAACATCAAATAGGGTGAAACAAATGTAATATGAATATGTTAATGATATAAATAAATACATTACCTATCATCCACCAAAGTCAAATTTCTAAATCTATATATAAACGTATTATTTACTAATATACTTGATTTATAGTTAGTTTTTTAGTTAAATATAATTATAAATAAATACATTTATGTTTAATTTGAATATTTTAAATTGTTGCTATTTAGTTATTCACTTAATACGAGAGTTACGTTCTATTTATTTTTAAATATAACTAATAGTAGAAATAATTTCATAAACATTTCGAAAAATTATATTAAACCTGGTTCAAATGTTCAATTAAACAATTTTAAGCCTTTAATTAACTTAAATATTTAGTCTCGTTTCTGAATAATTAACAAAATAAACACGATTTTTTCCTACCAATTTTGTTGTTTTGTTTATTTACGTATTACTCGTGAATTATTCAAAGTTCTTCTTTAAACGTCTACAGAAAACAAAGGTGTCTTTTTTCAGGGTTAATTTTCAATACATATTATATCACTTGTTAATTCAGCACTGCAAATAAAAATATAATCTAATTATTATGCATATTGTTTCTGATGTAAATTTGCGATTTCGAAAGCATAACGATATGGAGAATCAATCTATACCAATATTTTTCAAATAACTTTTCTTTACGGCTGACACTATAGCACATTAAAAAATTCAATTTATTACTAAGCAATGGATGGTTGTAACTAAAAACTTCTAAAATGACCCTTCGATCTTTGTAAATTTTATGTAATGTGATTAGGTAAAACAATAAAGTATGAGAATAGATCGTCACTAATAATTTATTCTTATCACGTTATTTGTAACTGAATGTCCTCTATCTTAAGTTGAACTATAGTTTATAAGTGAGAATCTACGAATTAGTGTTATGAATATGGCAGGTGATATGTTTTAATATATTAGCAGTACTGATATATATCTCTCTATTGGAATATAGTTCAAATTAAATATGATCAATAAAGTATTTTTGTTTAAATAAAAAGGTACAGACAAAATTAATTTTATCCGGTACGTTTATCATAATGAATAAAAAAAAAAACATAAAAACACTAAGAATATGATTATAATTTAGGCTCATATCGTGTGTCCCTGGGGACCCTCTAATCAGCTCAATGCGCGTTTTCCCTTTGTTGATAACACTAAAATGTATTGTTAATGGCAATGCTTGCTTTTTCTGATTGTATAGAATTGTAAATTTCAGCTTGTTTTCAATATGAATTACAAATTCAAGCTTACTTAAACGGAAATATCAATGTGGTAGCCTCTTGCCCACTCTCTGGTATATAATGCATGAAAACTTAGGTCGTTGAGTTTAACATTAGTTACCATATTCAATTTGTAATAGGTTTTTTGTATCACATTTCAAAGGTGAAAACCATTGCAATTCCTTCGTGTTTATACTGAAAACAAACTAAAATGTCTTCGTGTATCCATACAATTAGAAATAAATTGACCCTCGAAATGTTTACAGCAGATAATAAATAAAGGTAAGTAGGGGCGTGTTACTATCAACAATACATTTATTTTTAACGTATGGAGTGCTGAAAAACATAAAATTTAGTTTGTAACTAAATTTAAATCGTTTATATATTATGAAGATAATTTATACCCTAATTGCTCTATAGAGTGGAAGAAATTTCCTATTAGATATTCACAAAACTATTAAAAAGTATTAAACAAATATTTTTCTCCCCTTAGTTTTGTTGGAATTTAATTCTAAATACAATTGAAAACATAATGTAATTTATTAAATCTGAAGATTGTCTAACGAGATCGAAATCGATCTTATTAAACATCACAAAAGATTGCTAAGTGTTGTCTTATATATATATATATATATATATATATATATATATATATATATATATATATATATATATATATATATATATATATATATATATATATATATATATATATATAGCAGATAAAGTAACTTAAACTCAATCACTTAATGTACAAACTGCTTAGTATCCAAGTTACATTAAAGTATTACAGGAAGGGCAACGAGTTAATTACTATGAAAATTAAAGCTACGTAAAATAGTACAAACATTTCAAATAGAAACAAAATAACTGTCAATTTCAATTTGGCATGGTTAAATAAAAGCCAATAATCTTCAAGTTGCTTAACCTTGGACCAGTTTGATCAAAAACGTGTTCTGGTAGCGATTACAATTAATTTAGAAATTTCTCTAGGGGTGAATGCAAGTTAATAAAGTTTAGGATTAATGAAGTTAAAAAGTAAAAATAAATTTGTTTACCTAATTTTACATAGTTTATTATGCTGTTTACTTATAAATATACATGTTAAATAATCGATTGTACTAAGAATTGTAAATATATTTACATAGCTTTTCTCCCAAATAGCATAAGCTAAAATCGTAATGAAGAAGCTGTTTGGATCAATTGTATTTACAAACAATAAATATATTTAAATATGATAAACGTATTCTAGGAACAATAAGGGTCAAAATGACCGTAAATGTGTTTTCAGAGGTGATAAAGAGAACGTCTTTTGGGTCTAAGACAACATAAATTGAGTTTCAGGAGTTTTGATAATCAAACATGTGTTTAAGGCATTCTGAATCGTATTCTGAGGGAAATGACACAAAGAAATGTGTTTTAAGAGAGATGATAAACATAAATGTATTTCTAAATTCGTGGCCAAACATTGTAAGATTTTTAAGATAAACAAAACCCTGTTGCAAGGGTCATCAGGATGAGAAATGTATTTTAATAGATAAATGACAAACAGAAATACGTTTTAAGAGTTGTGGCAAGCGGAAACATGTTTGAGGGTTTGAGATACACAAATATATGTGTTGCAATGATCGTGACGATTAGAACTGTGTTCAAGAGTCGAGACAATCAAAAGGATCTCTTAAGGCCTTGAACAATACAAGTAGGAAGCTTGGAGGTTAGAAATATCATTCTTTAAGTAATTTACATATTTTAATAAAAACTGTTTAAGAAAATATTAGTTAATAAATATAAAATTCCTATTTTATTAACTGTCATAATTGTCATCTTAAAACATCAAATTCCACATTTTACTGATTTTTCGTGAAAAGAATATGCCCTTGAACCGAATGTAACCGGGTTATCAGCCAGCTTCAAGGGCATTCAATCGATTCATGTTTACAGTTGGTTAGTTAGTGTCGGGCGTAAACCAAGTGAATATTGTTGAATATTCACTAAACTGATGTTTACACTCTAATAACAATGTTCGTTTACAGTTATTTTATGTTTATTGTAAGCATTTATTTAAGGCGTTATTTCTTTTATCAAAGGAGTTTGGTCGTTCCAAATTTAATTTTATTGTAAAGTCAAAATTATATGTTATTTAACAAAAAACCATGTTTTTTGTTCCAAGTACTTTTTGTTTAACGATATTTTTTTATTACTACCCACCCGTCTCTTTATTAATTTTACTATGTTAATATAACAGTGAAACATGATTTCTGGTGCTAAAATAATGGATTAGTTAGGACTTGGATTCACGTGAAGCTATTGAAAGGTACCCCCCCCCCCCACTTTACAACTGTAAATTGACACGATGTGTGCCAGACACAGCGTTTATTATTATTTAATAGCATAAGTTGTTGATCCTATATTAATCCGTTTAACTATCATTTGTTTTTGGTCGCTTAAAATTCAAGGAAAATTTTCATTCCTGGATATATTTTGTATAAAGTCTTTGATAATTACTAAAATCGTGTTTCAACTATTAAAGCAACCTAAGCCTTCAGGTGTGACAACAAGGGAGCAATGTGAAAAGTACGCACAGAAGACATGTGCTTTCAGTTTGGTCTTATATATTACTATATTACTAGTGGTCAGTCTATTTGAACATGTTTGGGTATTTGAGCGCTACACTACGGGGAGGTTCTCTGCTTGCTTGCTCTTTTCTCTAAATCAATTCATCAATATAAAAGCTAATTCTGCTGCCACTCTCGTAGATAACAGAGTTTTTAAGTTTTGAACGCCCTATAAGTCTGCTTTAGGTAAATGCAAAGTAGTTCAATAATGTTAGAGTCAGTAGAAATTACCTTAAACATTAACAATGAAAACCAAACTAGACAAGCTTTGTGCCATTTTGTTTTTGATGTCATCTTTTTTAAAAAAGGAACTTTTGTAACCCTTAAGAATGGTTTTAAAGAAACCCTTTTTTATTGGGTCTTTATGATACAAAAACTAACTCCCATCCAAATTTAATCAAAATCTGTTCAGTGGTTCCGGAAATGTTGTGATGAGTGAGAACATCTTTGGATTATATATATGAGGATATTGATCTCAAAGTTTTAAATGCGAAAACTGTGTGAGTTCACTCAACAAATTCTTTTAAACTTTGCATTTTTTTCAAGAAAGGGAAAATCTATACCATTTGTTAAGTTTTTATACATTTTTCGCTTATGTTTGATATTGTTATAATTAAAAAAGTAAAAAATAAACTAAAACCTCATAGGTCAATGAAGTTATATAATTGGTGAAATCGGCTATTTTTAGTGAAGACATTTGAAAATTTTTTGTTAATATGGGAAGGTCATAGTAAGACTGTAACCCAAAGCTGTATACGTACTAGTTTACCCATAGGGGCGTAAACTATCTAAAAACTAAACTATTGTGTTTCATTTTAGATAAAATAGTATCCTCAGTGTTCAGACCTTATTGTATTAATTCTTTAGTCCTATGTATTCAACGATCTATTATCAGATTAATTGATGTCTTTCGATTTCTTTAATTTTTTTTCATTTTATTTCTTGAAGGTCAAAATGAGTAATTTACTAAGTTTCGGTACCTTTTTACCGAAGTTAGTAAATTTACTAAAGTTATGAAAAACTTTACTAAATTTATGTAAACAGTTGAAAAACCATGTTAGGGTTAAGAAGACCTCTGTAACACTTAACCTGGAAGCTGCCGAATCACCACCATTGTCCGAGCAGGTGGGCTGCTTACAGGGACGGGATCGGTCAGTCGGTCACAGTTAGGGGGGCATCAAATATTGGTGTTTTAAATACTCCTTGCAACCATAATACAATAAGGCAAATGTTATTGTCATTAATAAAAGAAATTGAAATGGGTTAATATTTTTTTTTATTAATTATTTATTAATTTTTATATATAATTGTTGTTCATGAAATGTCGGTGGTCCCTCTCTTGTCCATCTACTGTGGTCTTAATTAACTATGTAACGCCACTGGTCAGATGTGATTCCAAAAAAAATCTGAAAAACACACAGAAAAACGTAAACAAGAAAAACAGAATAAATAATGGCACACAAATAAGACTTGAAAGATGCTTAAAAACGTATTTTGATATCAAATTCTCTCTAATTTCTTTGTATAATCTTTACTTTTCCCCATATGCGTTAGCATAAAGTATTGTGATCGTCCAAACAAATGTTTTTTACAATTAGGACCCCTGGTCCCGAAAAGTGTGTCCGTGTGTGTGTGTTTGCACTTCGCTGGAGACCAAAAGGACGGAATGACTTTTATAAAATTTACATGTACGTGTATTAAACCAATATCTCCATGCCGTTTTTTCACTTTTTTTAATTAAAGTTTTTTTGTATGTTAAAAAACATAAATTTTTTATGGGCATAAAAATGGAATTGTCTCAAAAATGGCTGTAACGATTCTGATTAAAATTTCAAGAAAGATGTGAATTACAATTTAAAATATGTTAATAACCCGCATGACCCTAACTGTATTAGCTTTTGAATTGTAACATTTTTTTACGGGCAAAAACATTTAAAATGCAATTTTGTAAAACTTAATTCTAACGATTTAAATTAAATGTTCAGTAAAGATGCAAATTACTTAAAAATATTTCAGTTACCAACCCACTCAGTTGAGGCTTGAGGCCGAAGGCCGGAAGGCACAACTCAAGTTGTTGAAGGTTGTATTGATAAAATCTGGCTATTTAATTAATTGAACGGCTATTTGAAGATTATTTTGTCCATACTTTTATTTAAATATGGTATGAGTGTATATTCCTTAGAAATGTAATTAATTATACGTCGGTTTTATTTTGGGGTTTTTATATTCTTTAATTTTAATTCAATTCAACAATTCACATGGGACTTGAAGGGAGAAAATTTGTGTCAGTTACGTGGTATCATTTATTATCATTATTTTCATTATCTTGAATTATATTGATATTTTTGGATTTTTTTCTTTAAACTCGTAGTGATATTGTCTAGATTAAATCAAGAATAGATTAAACACAAGAAAATCTGGATTACTTTACATAGAGCCACTGAAGCCGAGACCCCTACACTGTATTAAGTGTATTCCGCCTACCACAAATGTATTGCAGTACACTTAACTTATTTATATAGAAATATGAAAAGCTAACTGTTTAGTTAATTACTGTACAATTGCTTTACTGGAGAAGGCCATGCTCATAATCTTGGAACAGACCACAAAGATAGAAACAAACAACACTAGTTTAAACAATTAACTGAAAATCAGACCAGTACTACGTGGTTCTTATTCCATGTAAGGTTTTAGACTCCATAGCTGCCTTGGAATTGGGATGTTAATAAATGCAGAATTATACAGTGTGTTTCTTTTTATTATTAACATTTATTGATACTACTTACCTGATTTTAATGGCATTTTTGTTTAGGTTTTTGACAGAAACAAAATGTAAATATACCTCAATAATAAACACTCTCTGGTCTTTGTTCAAAACTATGTTTCTAACCTCAACTTAATAAAGTGAACCCAAATAAAGTGAACAACAATGCAACAATGTCTAAATCAGCTGATAGCCAAGGAAGAAAAAAACCAGGGCTACCAACCTATGAAATTGTAATTATCTTAAAACTTCATTTTCTGTACTTTTAAATTGGGTTACGTTTTAAAAGAAACACCCTGTATTTAGACGTGAAATTTATAACTGTTATTATTTAAATGTAAATATCAAAACTACACAGATTTGAATATTGTGTTGACAAATACCTTTACTTAATCACAGAGAGGACTTTATCACGATCTTTTCTCAAGTTGTGATCCCCGTCTTCTCCCTCTGTGGATCAGTTGACTGTCTATTGGTTGGTTAATAACTTTAAGCACCCTGAATTCCTTTGGGGCTAAATAATTAGAGTATTGATCCATGTTAGAATACTCTTAATGTGGCACATTCCATGAATGTAAAAAAATACTTTATTATTAGGCCAATATTTCAAAATTTCCGATGAATCGGGTGCAGCTTTTGTTCACATATATTGTTCTTTTCTCCAGGAACCTCCATGGCAAAAAAATGGTTATTTTTTTTATTAAGTTTCTTGATTAGCATGTTACGTGTTGGTATATATATATCATATAAATTAACATATACGTCTCACAACACTATAATGACTAGATGTTGAGTCAAATATTTATATGGTGATCGATTTCGTACATCTATGTGGACATCTTCGGACCGACTGAAGCTTGATCAAGTTTGTGGGCTGTTATTGATTACCCACAATGCATTTCATCAATCCCATGATTCTATCGCACCAAGATGGCGGTCGTCTTCCAGCTGATTGTTTGCTGTCGTCTGCAATGTTATAATTTATTTTTCAATTTAATTGTACTAGAATAAACTGTTTCTGATTCAAAATTAACTTGTTCATTGATCATTCTTTGTTGATTTTCAAGTTTTTCTTCGTATATAAATAATTCTTCCCATGCTGACATATTTCTTCCTTTCTTACAAAATTTTAATATTTTCATATTTTTATTTATATTTTCTATTGTGTGATCATTGTCAATTAAGTGTTTGGCTAAATTGGATCTTTCTGGTTTGTTATTTTTCCATGCTGATGTGTGGTTCTTAAATCTTTGGTTGAAGTTTATTGTTTGGCCTATGTAAAATTGTTCACAATCATCGCAATTTATCTTGTAAATTCCAGATTTTTCAAATGTGTCCTCATTTTCTATCTTCACATTTAAATTTTTTTTTACTTAAGTTGTTATTTGTCTTGAAGGCTATTTTTGCATATTTCCGTAAACTATTTGCTATTTTTTGACTTTCTGATCCAGTAAAGTTAAATGTAACATATTTATCTGCTATCTTGTTGTGTTCAGATTGCAAAGTTGTGATTCCTTTTAATCTTTCTTGTTGTTTGATTTTTCTCTTAATCCCATAGGCAATATCATCAATTATATTACTGTTGTATCCGTTGGATTGAGCAATTTGTTTGATGAGATTTATTTCAGCCTTTCTATCCTTATTACTTAGTGGTATTTTAAATGCTCTGTACAACATAGATCTAAAACTGGCTGTCTTCTGTGAAATTGGATGGTTTGATCTATTGGCTATAACCGTGTCCGTTTGAGTTGGTTTTCTAAATATTTTGTATTTAATACGATCCCCCAATCTTGTGATATTCAAATCTAGATAGTTGATTGATTTTTCATTTTCATATTCCGCTGTAAACTTAAGTTTCCTGTGATGTGAGTTGAAAATTTGTTGCATACTTTCCATTTCTTTGGTTTTCTTTTCATTGCCAATTTATCTTTTCAGCTGGAAGACGACCGCCATCTTGGTGCGATAGAATCATGGGATTGATGAAATGCATTGTGGGTAATCAATAACAGCCCACAAACTTGATCAAGCTTCAGTCGGTCCGAAGATGTCCACATAGATGGACGAAATCGATCACCATATAAATATTTGACTCAACATCTAGTCATTATAGTGTTGTGAGACGTACATGTTAATTTATATGATTTTTTTATTAGTACTAAACCATTTTGGTGTCTTTTTTGTATAAGTCCTTTAAAAGGGTATTCTTATCTTAAACTTGTAGAAAGACTCTTAATACGTTTACCAACAACTGTTTTTTTTTCATTGTTGGTACATTGTAGGCTTGTATTATATTTTTCATATTAAATATAATATTTCTTAATGTATTTTTCATCCCCCTTCTTAGGAGTTTCAATTCAATTTCAGTTTGCGATTCAGGCCCAAACGACATTTATTTTCCACTCTTGACCAATCTTCAACTTGAATAAAAATATAGTTTTAAGGAATGTTCATGTGATTTTAAAATGTCCGTAAATTAGCAGGCAGGGTCTTGTTTACATATTTTTGCTCCAGGTGCCTCCATGGAAATGTAGTTTGTTATTCTTTTCGGGCTTTTTCCAAGGCACCATCATGGAAACAGCTCATCATTAGTCTCAGTTTACTTTATTCATTGCCACTTTATGTGAATTTGTAAATTGCTCTTTTGTTCTTGTCTACCTGCTCCGCTTGGTTTTGTTTTGTCTACCCAAGTGCTCTCTTGGGACAAAGGCACATCACTTGGACTTGACTGTGAAATGCCTATAATACCACTTGGCTGTTGGTGTTAGCTTGTATAGTGAGGGCAATGAGGCCTTCTTCAATGAGGCAGATTTCTGGGGCTGAATCGTTCATGTGATTGGTGGAATTTGGAGGGCCAGGCTTCAAACACCTGGTAACAGCATCTAAGCCAAAAGGCTTAAATATAAAATTTCTTAATGTATTTTTCATCCCCCTTCTTAGGAGTTTCAATTCAATTTCGCTTTGCTATTTAGGCCCAAACGACATTTATTTTCCACTCTTGACCAATATGGCGCAGGCCTTGCATCTCCCATGATAAAAGTGTCAAGGGGTGGTATACTTAGCGGCACCACCATTGTAGCGGTGGGTGTGCCCTTAAATGCCCCAAGGATTCCCAAACAAGCTAACCGCTGCTCCTTGGTTAGGTGTTTTACAGCAGAGACTTGTTGGACCTTGGCCCACCAAACAATGGCTCCGTATACAAGCATCGGTCTGACGACCCTCGTATAAAGCCAATGTAGGCCTACTGATGCGGGTTCAGTCCCCACGTGCATATTTTTTGTCTTTTTTTTTGATTTTTTTTATTTTTTTATTGTTTTTATTATATTTTTTCATTTTTTTTCCTTTTTTTTATTTTTTTATTTTTTTTATTTTTTTGCTTTTTTTTATTTTTTATTTTTTTATTTTTTTTATTTTTTTAATTTTTTTTGTTTTTTTAATTTTTATTTTTTTTCATGCGTGTCTTGGACATGAAGTAACCTCGCATCCAAAGGTATGACTCATCCTCATCAATGTGGTCGGAGAGCAGTGTGGGTGAGGTTTTAACGATTTTTGGTGAGTTTTGTGTTCAATTTTTCATTTTAGTATGATACATTTTAATTAATTATTTTTAATTTGCTTCTTGATGCATTTGTCTCCATGTACCTCAATCGTAATGTGCTTGGTTATTTTAACTTAAATTTGAAGGAGTATAGTAAACTTTCCTCTAATGTTGTTATTTTATTATTATTATTATTATTATTATTAATCCAATTTTGGATCGTATTTTTTATTAATTCTTTAACAGAGTATTCATATCGTAACCGTTACCATCTGTTTTATTTTATTCTTATTATTATCATTAGTATATTTAGTATTCCATTTTGTATTTTTAGTATGATACTTATTTATACATTTTGCATCATACTTCTATGGAGTGTCAAATTATGTTTTATTTAGTTTCATAATTAATAGCCTGTCTAATTATACTACCACTGTCTAATTATACTAGAGGTTTATATTACCTTATATTCAGTCAAGTGGCCCAACACGTCGTCAGATGGTGATCGGTTTCGACTAACTCATGTAGTCATTCTCAAGCCGAAAATACATCAAACTCTTGTGAGGTCGTCATAAGTCTTCAAAAACACTGAAAACACCACACGGACGGGCGACACACAAAAAACACGAAGCGGACATTTATTACAGTTAAAATATGACAGACACGGTCGTACACGGCGCGGGTGGTGCAGGTTGCGAGTATAGACAGATGCCGTGGCTTTGAATCTTGCCCCCATCCCCTCTCAAAGTTCTTATAAGGGTTCCTTACGCTTTGTTTATAATTCCCTGGATGTTTGAGGCTGTTTCATAGAGAAGGTTCGATTCGAAGGAGGATTTTTCATTTGAAATAAAAAGGGGTTGTTGTATTCCAGCCTTGTAAAGTGGTATTCCTCGATCGTGTCTAAATATCTACCTCTGTATTTATGTATCTGTAAAATTTCTAAATTTGTATCAATGCCAGAATATTTATGATTTGTTTTGTTTAGGTGCTCAGCATAGGAAGAGGTTTGTTTCTGTGTGATTTTTTTAGGCAGGTGTTCTTTGAAAGGAGCTTTGAATGAATGTGCTGTTTGGCCTATATAAAACATCGGGCAGCAGTCACAATTAATTTATAAGGTTTATCCGAACCCTCCTGTTGCTATAGGTTTATCTGAAGGGGGGTTTTCCGTGCTTTCAAGAAAGAAGAAAGTTTTTTTTACTAAATTATAGTTTCACTTCATTTTTTGGCCAGTTCACTCCTTAATGTGCTACTTGGATTATTTCCAAAATCTGTGGTACGCATATAAAATTGCCAAAAAAAAGGAGCAGCGGTTAGCTTGTTTGGGAATCCTTGGGGCATTTAAGGGTACACCCACTGCTACAATGGTGTGCCGCTAAGTCTACCACCCCTTGACACTATTATCATGGGAGATGCAAGGCTTGCGCCATATAGGCTCCAGACTAGTCGATACTGGCGCGTTCCAATATGGTAATCCTGTCATGGGTACCCCGGTGTAACCTGGCACCCATGACAGAATTACCATATTGGAACGCGCCAGTATCGACTGGTCTGGAGCCTATATGGCATAAGCTTTGCATCTCCCATGATAAAACTTTCAAGGGGTGGTAGACTTAGCGGCACCACCATTGTAGTGGTGGTTGTACCCTTAAATGCCCCAAGGATTCCCAAACACGCTAACCACTGTTCCTTTGTTTTTTTTGTAATTTTATATGCGTACATATCTACAGAAGTACAGTAAATCCATATAAATTCAATAGTTTTGAAAAATTCAAATACCTTGGTGTCACTATTGATCAACAAAATAAAGAAGAAAAAGAAATTGAAACAAGGTTACTGAACGGAATTAGGTGCTATTGGGCCTTAGGAAAAATGTTGAAAAGCAAAACCTTATCAAGAACAACCAAAGAACAAATGTACAAGACAATTATAAGGCCAGTAGTCCTATATGGCTCTGAGGTATGGACAATGAGCAAGAAAACAGAAAGGCGATTAGTAACCTTTGAAAATAAAGTATTAAGAGCAATATATGGGCCAGTGAAAGAAGAAGAACAATGGAGAATAAGGAAAAATCAGGAACTTAGAGAATTGTTTAAGGAAGCAGACATAGTAGCAGAAGGAAAATCAAGACGACTCAGATGGGCAGGCCATGTAAACAGAAGGGAGGAGGAATCTGTATTGAGAAGAGTATTGGAAGGAAGACCAGCAGGAAGAAGACCTTTGGGTCGACCAAGGCTGAGATGGAAAGATCAGGTGCAAAGGGATATGCGGAAAATGGGAGTGGAAGAAGAGATGATGCAAGACAGGAGGAAGTGGAGGCAAATTGTTGGGGAGGCCAAAAACCTTTTACGGTTTGAGTGGCCAACTAAGTAAGTAAGTAAGTAAGAAAATTGCATATAAAATTGCCAAAAAAAAGGAGCAGCGGTTAGCTTGTTTGGGAATCCTTGGGGCATTTAAGGGTACACCCACTGCTACATTGGTGTGCCGCTAAGTCTACCACCCCTTGACACTATTATCATGGGAGATGCAAGGCTTGCGCCATATAGGTTCCAGACTAGTCGATACTGGCGCGTTCCAATATGGTAATCCTGTCATGGGTGCCAGGTTACACCGGGGTACCCATGACAGGATTACCATATTGGAACGCGCCAGTATCGACTGGTCTGGAGCCTATATGGCATAAGCTTTGCATCTCCCATGATAAAAATTTCAAGGGGTGGCAGACCTAGCGGCACCACCATTGTAGTGGTGGTTGTACTCTTAAATGCCCCAAGGATTCCCAAACACGCTAACTGCTGTTCCTTTTTTTTGGCAATTTTATATGCGTACATATCTACAGAAGTACAGTAAATCCATATAAATTCAATAGTTTTGAACAATTCAAATACCTTGGTGTCACTATTGATCAACAAAATAAAGAAGAAAAAGAAATTGAAACATGGTTACTGAATGGAAATAGGTGCTATTGGGCCTTAGGAAAAATGTTGAAAAGCAAAACCTTATCAAGAACAACCAAAGAACAAATGTACAAGACAATTATAAGGCCAGTAGTCCTATATGGCTCTGAGGTATGGACAATGAGCAAGAAAACAGAAAGGCGATTAGTAACCTTTGAAAATAAAGTATTAAGAGCAATATATGGGCCAGTGAAAGAAGAAGAACAATGGAGAATAAGGAAAAATCAGGAACTTAGAGAATTGTTTAAGGAAGCAGACATAGTAGCAGAAGGAAAATCAAGACGACTCAGATGGGCAGGCCATGTAAACAGAAGGGAGGAGGAATCTGTATTGAGAAGAGTATTGGAAGGAAGACCAGCAGGAAGAAGACCTTTGGGTCGACCAAGGCTGAGATGGAAAGATCAGGTGCAAAGGGATATGTGGAAAATGGGAGTGGAAGAAGAGATGATGCAAGACAGGAGGAAGTGGAGGCAAATTGTTGGCGAGGCCAAAAACCTTTTACGGTTTGAGTGGCCAACTAAGTAAGTAAGAAAATTGCATATAAAGTTGCCAAAAAAAAGGAGCAGTGGTTAGCTTGTTTTGTAATCCTTGGGGCATTTAAGGGTACACCTACTGCTACAATGGTGTGCCGCTAAGTCTACCAACCCTTGAAATTTTTATCATGGGAGATGCAAAGCTTATGCCATATAGGCTCCAGACCAGTCGATGCTGGCGCGTTCCAATATGGTAATCCTGTCATGGGTGCCAGGTTACACCGGGGTACCCATGACAGGATTACCATATTGGAACGCGCCAGTATCGACTGGTCTGGAGCCTATATGGCGCAAGCCTTGCATCTCCCATGATAAAAATTTCAAGGGTTGGTAGACTTAGCGGCACACCATTGTAGCAGTAGGTGTACCCTTAAATGCCCCAAGGATTCCCAAACAAGCTAACCGCTGCTCCTTTTTTTTGGCAATTTTATATGCGAACTACAGATTTTGGAAATAATCTAAGTAGCACATTAAGGAGTGAACTGGCCAAAAATAAAGTGAAACTATAATTTAGTAAAAAAAAAAAATAATAAACTTTCTTCTTTTTTAAAAGCATGGAAACCCCCCTCTTCAGATAAACCTATAGCAACAGGAGGGTTCGGATAGACCTATAAACTTAATTGTGACTGCTGCCCGAGTTTTTATATAGGCCAAACACGTTCATTCAAAGCTCCTTTCAAAGAACACCTGCCTAAAAAAATCACACAGAAACAAACCTCTTCCTATGCTGAGCACCTAATCTAAGCAAATCATGAATATTCTGGCATTGATACAAATTTACAGATACATAAATACAGAGGTAGATATTTAGACACGATCGAGGAATACCACATTTACAAGGCTGGAATACAACAACCCCTTTTTATTTCAAATGAAAAATCCTCCTTCGAATCGAACCTTCTCTATGAAACAGCCTCAAATATCCAGGGAATTATAAACAAAGCGTAAGGAACACTTATAAGAACTTTGAGAGGGGATGGGGGCAAGATTGTGCAAAGCCACGGCATCTGTCTACACTCGCAACCTGCACCACCCGCGCCGTGTACCGACCGTGTCTGTCATATTTTAAGTGTAATAAATGTCCACTTTGTGTTTTTTGTGTGTCGCCCGTCCGTGTATGTTCAGTGTTTTTGAAGACTTATGACGACCTCACAAGAGTTTGATGTATTTTCGGCTTGAGAATGACTACATGAGTTAGTCGAAACCGATCGCCATCTGACGACGTGTTGGGCCACTTGACTGAATATAGGGTAATATAAACCTCTAGTATAGTTAGACAGTGGTAGTATAATTAGACAGGCTATTAATTATGAAACTAAATAGAACATTATTTGACACTCCATAGAAGTATGATGCAAATGTATAAATAAGTATCATACTAAAAATACAAAATGGAATACCAAATATACTAATGATAATAATAAGAATAAAATAAAACAGATGGTATTAAATTTTTAAGAAAAAAAAAACAGTTAATACGTGCAAAATTATACTAGAATTTTTTAGAATCAAATTATTATCATATTAAACTGTATGATATTTACGCACTTGACCTTGTAGGTCCAGGTACGCAATGTTAAGTGGTCTCGTAGGGTTAGGTTTGTTATCTTTAATTTTCTGCTCAAGCCAATGCTTAATTTTATCATCAATTCGACCGGCAACTGCAATGCGTATAGGTGTAGATATAGCGTCAACTACATGAGGGTTAATAGGTTGAAATTTTATAGGAAGTCTTAGGACTGGCTCAATTTTTGAAAATATCTTAAAAGGTTCGGATTTTGATTCCGCAATATTACTCTGATGTTGACATAATTTGAGGTTTTCCTCTGGTTCATCTTCAGCAGATCGCTCTGTATCAGATACTTTTACTGTTGTCATTGCATCTTCAACAGATCGCTCTGTATCAGATGCTTTATTCACTGTTGGGATTGCATCTTCAGCAGATCGCTCTGTATCAGATGCTTTATTCACTGTTGGGATTGCATCTTCAGCAGATCGCTCTGTATCAGATGCTTTATTCACTGTTGGGATTGCATCTTCAGCAGATCGCTCTGTATCAGATGCTTTATTCACTGTTGGGATTGCATATTCAACAGATCGCTCTGTATCAGATGCTTTATTCACTGTTGGGATTGCATCTTCAGCAGATCGCTCTGTATCAGATGCTTTGCTTACTGTAGGTACTTCAATAGATTGCTCTGTACTTACTTCACATGAGAAAACTGGGTTGGCTTGAGCAGAGTTCATTAAATCTGTGGAATCATTACCTGATGAAGTTGAGTCTTTGTACCTGTTGGACCATAACTTGGCCGCATACCAGCAAGCCCCCACGACGGCTCCTCCCACCACCACGTACTTGACACTACTTAAAAATGTTTGATCTGATACCATTTTGGAATATTATGAAAATTATTGAACACAATTATGAAACCAGTAATCGAAAAACCAAAATCACCGCACAAGTTTCCATGGTTACCAAATATTATTAAGTTGTTCAACGATAATTCATTTATTTTCCATCATCAATTCATTATACTTCATCAACAAATTACTACGATCTGAGGAATTTTATTAATATTTTTTTTGTACATCGTATATTTTTTATCTCTAAGAATTTTTCAAGTCATATTGTAGGAGAATAATGTTTCATATATTTTGACATAAATTATTAAAACTTAATTGATTTTTTCATGTTGTTTCAAATATATATATACACATATATATATATATATATATATATATATATATATATATATATATAGAAAATCGTATGTTTTACTAAAATAGTTACAAATTATTATTTTTTCATGTTATATACCTTCTTAATTTGAATGTCTTTAACGTTAATTGTGATTAATTTTACTAGATATATACTACCAGATACCCATATTTGTTTTAAAAATAATGAAGTAAGGAGGAATAAAACAGGTTAAGTTTAAGAATATTTTTTGCCTTTTTTTATTTTGTAAAATAATATTCACTTTTGAAGTAAACCTGATTAAATAATTATCTGGTGATCCTTTTCAATATATAATCCACACGAATAGTTTAAATAAGGTGGATTAATTTGTTTAAATAAGCACTCAAATATTTGTTTACACATTGTTATCTAATTGTAGATAGGTATATCATTTCATCAGTATAAAACGTGTTGTCTAGTAAGTATAGTATTATCAATTAATGCGAAGGTAAATTAATATAAAATATAAATCAATGTACATGAATACATTTATAATGTTGTGCTATTTAGAAAAATAATTCACAAATGTTAGTTAAACAGATTCCAACTAGAGTTATGTATAGTACATATAGTAAACAGTCGTGGATTAGCTGTTGCAGATCAAAATACTTGCTCTGTCTCACTTCAGTTTATCTTATAAATAATAAATTGCCTAAGAAATCAGGTGTTATTTTGCCTAATATATCAACATATAATTAAATATGGCAATTAGAAAACAAACGCCAATTTATATTAGCTAAGACTGTAAGAACATTTTGCATATACTAAATATATACTAGATAGCTTGAATTTATCCTAGAAATGTATCTAAACAGGTAACATTTAAATGTGAATCCGGAGTTTAGTACTGAAGTCACATTCCCATTGTATTGATCAAACCACTTGGTTGTATCCTCTATTAATTTTTTTTTATAATAATTTTAAAAAAATTATAAAAACGATCAACAATGAAATGCATAATGTATTATTGTAACAATGGTGAATTATGTGAGACTAAGTGGACATTGTTGCAGCAAAATGTACTCTAAATATTTTATTGTAATTTTGTAAAGCTGATATTTGATTTACTCATATGATTACTCATTTATTGATTTACTCATATCTTGCCACCCTTACACGTACTGTGGTATTCACTCACCCACCCTTACACGTAAAGTGGTATTCATCGTATAAGGGTGTTGTATGAGATTAAACATGCAACACAAAAAGCTGGATGAAAATTCGTCGACCCATACACGTACTGATATTGACTAACCCACTCAACCTTACACGTACATTGGTACTGACCCATCCGCCCATCCGTTCACGTAATGTGGTACTGACTCACCCGCCTACCCATACACGTACTGTGGTATTGACCAACTCGCCCACCCATACATGTACTGTGGTAATGACCCACCCTTACACGTACAATGGTATTCCACGCTTCAATTCCAAACCTCGTCAAAAGCTTCAATCGTATAATGTCAGCCTGGGCAAAGCCAGTTGGTTGGTAGGTTAACGCGCTGCGCTAGTGACACCTCACCTGTTGGCATTTATTTGTAACTTTTAACTCAAAATGGTTGATAAACCTTTTAAATTATAATCACAACGTGTACTTTTATTTCAGTAGCTCATTGCTCTTGTATCAATATTACTAAATATTTGTTTCTCATATACACGAGAGTCAGTTACATATTCTTTAATATCCACCATTGCACATTTATTTTAAAATGTAAGCCTATAAAAAGTTACTGTATTCAGAGAATTAGTGTTCTATAACTGTGCGTCTTATTTCAAAGTAGAACCATGAATGTACCAAATAAAAGCTTCTTATGTAACAAATATTGTTTACTTGTTTTATCTTTTTGAGGTTCATTTATGGCCTATCTTATATATTTGTTTACATTTTAAGGTATGTATAACGATGGTAGTGTTCAGTGAGAATATTATTGACTATTCTTTACGTGGAAAATGTATTACAATACTAGGTTCACTAACAAGTATTATCTAAATGTAAGGTTTATTTTAGTAATTAAATTATATTGTTCAAACTAAGAGCCTAATATGGAACCTCAAACCAGAAGTTCGGTTATATTAGCCAATATATGTTATTTTTAGAAAATAACACTTTAAAAAAAATATTTGACACATTTTAATTAAAAAAGGGTTTCACTGCCATCATCAGTGTAATATATATATTTATTTAAATACACAGTTAATAAAAATGTTTTCTGTTGTGTTGTCTATCAACTATATATATTTAGGTATTCTCAAACACAAGCAATAAGTGATAAGGGGATAGGGAACAACGGAAATAATACTGAATGGTATCAACGTAATTTAAAAAAATATTTTTGCTACTGAATTCCTAAGATTTGGACCATCTTGTTAGTTTTAAATAAGACGTCAATTAAATGTATTCAAATAAAAGAATGATTTCTCTTACTCTGAAAACTATAAGGGTTGTATTTTTATTACAATCCTATTAGTTTTGTTTCACTTAAAAGTTTTCAAGTAAGCCAATTTACTTAGAACTATTCCATATCTATTACATGCTTTGAACTTTTAACAGTGTGTAAAAATATTAAAAATTAAAATTATTATATGTGTAAAATTTTAAACACATATTTGTAAATGAAAATATTTTAATTACTAAAAAAATATAGTTTATTACATAAAAAATTCGTATGTGGAATGAGAAAAAAGGATGTAGTATTGTAATATTGTTATCCTGCCACAACGGGTGGTATTCGATACATTTTAAAGGTAAGTGCACAAACACTATATATATGCAAATATGAGCAGGTAAAATCCCCCGGTAAGGATAGCGTTACACCAGGGCTTGTAAACGTTTAGATTTAGAACTACATTCTTTTATTACTATTTGTACAAGAAAATATAATATTGCTATTAAATATAGTTAACGTTAATTTATTTATTCTATGTACATATTTTACAGAGAAAATATATTTTTGAACAAATAAAGATTATTTACTTTATTTATTTATGTTTCAAATAAATAAAAATTATTAATTTTTTTAAACTGCATTTTTATAAAATGTATAAATCGTTTTAGTTGTAAGATTCTTAGTTTATATAATTTCTAATTTACACTAATTCCAAATTATATAAATAACTAAAAATTTTACCCTCAAACTATATTAGGTTATTTTTGTTTTAATACTTTGTTCGTTTATTATGAGCTAAACATAATGCAAGATTTTATGTCAGACTTTTTAGATAGCAGATTGAATTTCAGATAAGATGTTTACTTATTAAAGATATAATACATAAAAATTGCCTTTTCTGAAAACAACTAACTCTAATATTAATAAAACACACATACGTTCATATAAACTAGTAGATACAGTATAAGTAAATTGTATAGTTGCTTGAAATAATATTTTACTGTATGAATTGTATGAATGAAATTGAATTTATAAGTTTCTTATAACACTATTTTGTAATACAGTACATTAATATATATGTTTTCCATGCAAATCATACAAAGAATACTTATATCCAATAGAATGAAAATTTGGACAAACACAGAAGTATTGATAAATATAAATATTGAGGCCACAATTGAACTGACAGAGCAGTGACGGGTGGATTGGGAAATCATGATTTGCTGACTTGTCATTTAAAAGTCCGACAGAAAATTTGTCTTTATTTCGTAACGACAGAAAAACGTTAGCTCAATTCTTTTGTTAAGCCCTTAATAAATATTTGTGTGAATAATATAACAATAGTTACCGATCAATGACGAATATTAAAACTTAAATTAAAAATGCTAAGCTAATATACAACAAAACAAATCTCATGACCATTATATATCACAATCATAACAATTAATTCAAAATAAAATTTTATAATATTGTTGTTTAGGCATTGAAATTGGTAATAAATTAAATTTCCACTGATGTAAAAGACAGACATATATTTATTATTACTTTAAGGACGTATATACTTTAATAAATGATTACTATTTCTACATTTAATAAAACATTGAAATTCATAAATTTATAAGCTTTAAAATCCTATAATAGGCTTTATTAAAACATTAATATTTTTAAAGGATAATTTTATACTCAAATATATGTTTGTAATCAATGCCAATCAATATGTGATACATTAAATTAAATGTTAATGAAATATTTTCTTAAATATGTTAACATTGATTTTATAGATTCTAAAAACGCTTACAGATCATAATACTTTAAAACGCTAATAATTTATAACATTGGTATACTCTGTCAAGTGTTTTGATGAGTAGCGAAATTATTATAATGTGTATTGTATGTCTAAATAAGAAATAATTTACACATATTCCCTCCCATATGAAAATATAGTTGCAATAAAGTCAAGCTTTCATTATTAATAATCTTATAATAATAAATCCAAAATTTTATTATTATAATGATAAACAATATGAAGATCACTCGTTTTAATTATTTTTCTGTTTTAATTAAATTCGTAAATGTTTGACCGTATTATTTTATATTTTATCTAACTATTATTATGTAATGATGTAATTAATTGTGGCTTAACTTTTAACCAACAACATGAAACTAAACAAATTATATGGTTAGTCAAAAATAAGTTAAAGCAATAACCAACGATATTGAATTGGACCTTTAGTGGTATTTTATGATGTCATGCATCAGAGACATTTATCATACGTATGTAATCAGGCAAGCACTGAGTGTTGATTTGTGGGTGCAATACGCTATCTGATATTGATCTAGCTGATGCCACAAGTTGTGGCGTTGCAAATCACAATTCTATAATACTAATATGAGACATCTTTATGTCCAACATTAAAGTTAGCTATTTTTGTGATATTAACCCTTTGAGTTTATTTTAACTAGACGAAATACTATCTAAATAATTCTCATACTATAAATACACATTTTAAGCCTTTTATCAAATGTTTAATAATATTTAATCACTTGAAATGAATTGTTTATGATTAGATTTATGAAGTGAACCACCAATAAATTACAATTTTATTGGTTTTATTTTTTATCCTTACACACCTCTACCAATTAAAGTTTACTGTACCTATGAACATACAACCTACAATTAGATGTTATTAGTCTGACAGTAAATATTCATAAGAGTTATTAAAAATAAAAATGTGATTGTCTATAATAACAGTGACTTTACATTACTTTTTCATAAATAATCATTATAACATAACATATGATAGGATGAAACTACTAATGGTGTTTCTGTTTTGAAACTAAAGCATTACAATAGAGAATGGAGAAGACAAAAATTATAAAATCAAGATATTTACAATAATGGAAATATCAAATACAATATTAAATATAGAAGATAATTGTCGAATTGGCATGAACTAAGAAAATAAAAATGCAATCTAAATAGTATTACAAACAATTCCTGAAGAAAGATGCCCCCGACGAAGGCTACGACATAAATAATGGAGACACGTGGAGAAAGTAGAGCCACGAAATAAGAGACAGAAGAACTACCCAGATCGAGGGTATTCGTTGTGTAGCCACATATAAACTAAGATACAGACAACCCTGGAATTAAGTGTAATTATATGTTTAAGTTTAACATATTAGTCCAGATGAATAAAACAAGTTATAACATTAATATTGCTGACTTTTTATCAATAAAAATACAAATTAAGAACGTGTATAATATACTGTGTTTTATAAATAGGTCGTATATGAGATATATACATGCATTCTTTCTTTCTTACATATGAGACGCCAACACAACGTTGTGCGTATTTTAAGGCGAATATGAATGATGATATGAGTGTAGTAGGATGAGTGTGGATGAGTGTAGTCTGGTTACTTACTGAGTTCAACTGTTCCTCTGAAAGGGCAATTTATTAATAGCTCAACAGCCAGGGCAACTAAGGGACCTACTGATTTACGTAGAATCCGAACCACGTAGTGCTGGTCTGATTTTCAGCTAACTGACAAGCCTGATACTCAGTTATCTCCCCCACACAACATCCGTACAATGATTATCACCCAACATGGACACCAAAGACTTCTCTAGTAGTGTCCACGCAGATAGCAACTATTGAGCAGACGCCATGTTAGTATTAAGAAGACCGAGCATCCAACCTATCGCCTACAATCTCCCAAACACTTTTGGGAGGTTTGTATTTGCAAATGTATTGTATTAAAAATAAACATAACAAAGTATATATCATTACTTAATATTTATTACTACATTTAAAAGTCAGGTTTTTCTGAAATGCCTGTCCAATTTAATCGTGAAATTTTTATGTATTCATTTATATTAGGCGGGATATATTTTAAAACTTTATTTTTGCGATAGAGCCAAAAATAACTGTTACGTATAGTAGTGTTAACAATTATATATCTCACACCTTCGCAAAGAAAACATAGTTTAACATAAAAAAATCAATGTTTACCCGAAAATTTGGGGTTTTTAAAGTGTTTTACACTCTTTATATCTTAACGTAACTAAAGATTATTCCTTCTTCGCAATTCCTGTTCTCTATTTTAAATTGTTGCGCACTACACCCTAGACATTATAAATCCCCATACAAAAAAATGTCAACGGGATGGATATAGGTAGATCTTTCAGGCCTTGTTACAGGTACCTCTATAAATTTATAAAAGTAGAAACGTGTTAAACTAACGTGCCAACAAAACTATATAATTATTAGATGTGTATAAAAACTAAAAATTCTAAGTACTGTTAAGTGTAGTAAACAAAGAGTTAAATATGATTATGACTAAAAGCTTCAAAACAAAATTCTTTTAAAAGAAGATATCCTTTAAATGGTAAGGAATGAACTATAGAGTAAATAACACAATTTAATATTAAGACCAAGATTGTTATTAAATAGTGGAAAACTTTAGAAGAATATAATTGACAGAAAATATAAAGTTTTTGTAAAAAAATACATATTTATGTTATCATAACTGAGGAGAATGTGTAACAAACCACATATTATGATATATATCAAATATTATAATACAATTAAAGGACAATCTCAAAAAATATGGTGCTGCTCCATCGCCTGTGGGTCTGAACCTGATTGCAATTATCGGCCTAGACATTGTGTCAATAACAGCCCTATATACATTAGACACAAACCAAGATTATGGTGTATATCTTGTGGAGTTAGTTATGTGTCCCATGACTCTATAAGGACTGAGAATATTTTATGGTAAGAAGTAAGTCATTAGAATATTGTATACTCTAAATTTACAATATAGAGTTGTATATTAAACCATAATATTGTATTACTATTGTATTGGCGAGCCGGTGGCCGAGTGGTCTAAGGCAGCAGGACATAGAGCTTGGGTTAGAGATAGCGCTGGTTCGAATCCGGCCTAGACTGGACGATCTATCAGTAATATTCACTGTACTGGTTCTCCCCCTTACTCTGTCTGAATAAGTTCCTCGCACAGATCAATAGTCTATGAGGAATGGGCAGAGTAAGGTTAAGGAGGAGATCGGCCTTTTAAATAAAAAAAAATAAAAAAATACTTTTTGGGTTGAAATTATTTACTATAAATTGTTGTAAACTTATGAGGGTGACTGATATAAAAGAATAACAACGAAGAAATGAATTGAATAAATTATTTATCTATGTTTGTTTTGTCATAATTAATTTTGCACTCATCTGATATAACTTTTTGTAAAACCATTTACCTATTCACCCTAACTTCCACATATTTAACATACTGTTATCTTGGATGCTGCACAATCCTTAACATTTTTAATACACCAATGTTTTCAGGTTGAAAAGGCTATGTTAATAGACATGTTGCATGAATGTTTTCTCACAAAGAATACATAATTTGACTCGAGTATCTTAACGTCAGGTTACTTCCAATATTCCATATTACTTCAAAAGTTAAATCATCTAACATCTATTAATGAATGGAATAACTTAAACACCACCTTAAATGTTAATTGTACGAAAACGGGGGGGGGGAGATTTATAACCAACCAGTACAATTATTGGTTAAAACTATTTTTTCCATAAATACTTTTTACCTAAATAACATAAACCAATTAAAACCAATTTGTAAAAAGACCTCTCTACAACGTTTAGATAGAAGTAAATTTTTTTAAATTGTAGTACAGCATTTTATCTATTGGATTAACCAGAAAAAAACTAAAAACAGAAATGGGTAATCCAGCTATTTAAGAATTATTGTTTTCATTACCGTTAGTATTTTTACATTTTGCTTAAAAAGGGTCACCAAAACTAAAAATGTTTACATTCAACTAACAAGTAAAGTCCGTAACTAAGAACATTTTTTTAAAAGTAATTGTACTACTTAGTAATTCACAATTTTCATAGTGTAATTGTCTAGGCCAAAGGAATTTATTACAATTTTAGAGTTGCAATAAGGACATAACATAATTTGATCTACGTTATTAGTTCCTGTCAATTATTATCATGATATTTCTTTCTGTGCTAAGAAAGTATAAAAGACAACTCATTAAGAATCGAAGAAAAAATGTTTTTAAATGAAAGGAAATCATTCTATTTCGAGATGTTAGAATCCAATTACGGTGATGTCGGCCCTTTTAACAGAGGTGCGTTTTGTAGGGGTTGGGAGTGGGGTTAGTGACACCTTAAGATGGGGTATTTGAAGTCAAAGCAATAAAAGTCGATATCAACAGACCTCGTATACAAATACAGTAATACCGAAAAAAATTACCTAAATAAGTTTTGTATACATTTCAATTATTTTAAACATTTTATTTACGATAAGTTTTATTGTAATACGTATATTTGGGCCACGTGTTTTAACTAAAAAATATCTGCCTCTGTTAATCATCTTTTTTAAAAAAAGGTATAGAATGTAAAACTTTATAAACAGTATGTATATCACCCAAGTAATGCATAAACATATGAGTTCTTGACACAGAAGTCAAATTAACAATGTAGTCTAAAACTGAATTTTTTAACCAGTTTGTAAAGAAAAAGATCTCTTATGAATAGCCATATATTTTTATATATGTTGTATATATATATATACTGGTGGCGCAGTGCTGTAACCCAGCTACATGGACAAAGTGTTTGGGAGATTGTAGGCGATAGGTTGTATGCTCGGTCCTCTTAATACCGACATGGCGTCCGCTTGGTGGTTGCTATCGGCGTGGACACTACTAGAGAAGTCTGGGGTGTCCATGTTGGGTGGTAATCATTGTATGGATGTTGTATGGGGGAGATAACTGAGTATCAGGCTTGTGAATTAGCTGAAAATCAGACCAGCACTACGTGGTTCGGATTCCACGTAAAGCTGTAGGTCCCTTAGTTGCCCTGGCTGTTGGGCTATTAATAAATTGCCCTTTCTGAGGAACAGTTGAACTCAGTTAGTAACCAGACTATACTCATCCACACTCATCCTACACTCATAAAAACCATTCATATTCGCCTTAAAATACGCACAACGTTGTGTCGGCGTCTCATATGTAAGAATATATATATATATATATATATATATATATATATATATATATATATATATATATATATATATATGTATGTGTGTGTATAAATAAATGAATAAGCTGTGATACGTTATTTAAATTAAATAGCATTAAGTTTCTAATCACCTATAAATTGTTAATAGCGATATATTTATTGTATCACATTACTTAGCAACATTATTAATGTAAAGCAATAGTTTACACGAACTGCAAGAGTTTATATCACAATGATATCAAAATAATACAACTTGTGTAACGTTGACTCCACCAACACAATATGTATGATAATGCCACTGTATATCATTTTCTGAGGGCTTAACCAAAATCGAGGTATGAAATTTATCCAATCATACAATCGAATCCTTCACTGCCTATTGGTACATCACTATAACCATGCCATGGAAGTTACATTTGAAATTATGTAGGCTTAGAGGTTCTGTTAGAGTTAGTTATGTAGGCTTAGATGTTAGAGTTAATTAAGGATATATTTTTATATTCGGGTACAAAATTACCATTATAGCAATACCTTTCCACTTGATATCGCCTATGTCTCAAATTATATTGTACCTCATGCTGTATTCTATAATCTATGTTGACATTATGTGTACTCAGGTCAATATATCTAATCATTAAGTTAAATGGTTTTGTTCCTGGCCTCTTTAATGGGTTATTACTCTATCAGCACTTTCAATATCCTTCTTAAGAAATTTTTTTGCATTTTAACGTATTCATGGGCTAGCAAACAGTTATTCACAATGAAAAATACTATTACTATAATATGTTATATTAGTTTAAAAAAAAAAAAAAAATTGGGTGTGCGTCGGACCACACGGTGGAAGTTATACTTCTTTGGCCATTCTCATACACCCACTCAAGCACACAAACAGACAGGATATATAAATGAAATATAAGACATTTTTCAATATTATTCAATATATTTATCTTCAATATATTATACGTGACTTCATTATTATATTATACACCTATATTATCATTATCAGTAATTTCTTCCATTAAATTTCTTCGATTAACAATCGATTAATCGATAGTTCTTAAAAATTTGTTCTTACTTTTCAGCGTGACGCGGTTTCTCGACCAACATCCCACCCCAAAGTGTCTAACGGGCGCAAAGAAGTATAACTTCAATAATTATAAGTGAATAATTTACGTCATTCATGTAATAATAAGGTAATAAAACGTAAGGATGATAATTCATAAATAATATGTTAGTTATTCCCCTAAAAACATAAACTATAATAATTTCAAAAAAAGTTTGAGTAGAAAACTTTCCTTTAATCGTTAAGTGGATGTGAAAAAAAACTGTAAATTTTTTCAACTATAGGGAAAAAGTCATTTGTATTTGGTCTATTAATATTAAATATACCTGAAAACTACTACTATTATTAACTATAAAGACCACGATCGTCAATATATGGTTAGATATGACGGGCAAATGGGTTTGATGAGTGTTGATGAACGAGTGTAGTCACTTTTACTAATTTATGTCCTCTTTTCTTTAGAAAGATATATTTATTAATAGCCCAATAGCCAGGGCAACTGAAGGACCTACATCTTCCCGGACCACCGTAGTGTTGGTAATATTTTCCGCTAACTAACAAGTTTCTTGCCTAAACAAGGTCCAACATGGACTACCATTCAAACATAGAAAACCCAGACTTGTCTAGTAGTGTCCACGTTGATGGTAACCATTGAGTGGACACCATTTCAGCACTAAGAGGACTGAGGGTATAACCAATCGCCTACAATCTTCTCTCATTGTTGGGGCACTGCCTCACAAGTACGGACATTAAAAACATCCTTTGTAATTATGTAATAAAAATATGGGTTTAGTTACAATTTTGAGTATAAAAAGTTATTATTTATAAATACTTTGGTCAATATTGAGACATTATTACATTTATATATTTAAATAATATAAACTAAATCGTAATAACGGGGTATCGGAGATTCAATATTGCCTAAGGTGTGCTGTTACCCTCTTCAAGTTAACGTGTCTGTGTTCCACGCAGGATACGCAATGGTTTGAATAATGCAGAATCGTTCAAGTAAACCTGTCCGACGTCAGGCCTACCCTTCAGTTATAAAACATGTTTAAAATAACCTGGTTTACGCAAAGACATATGAACAATTTACTTCAAATGTAAATGAACACCAAGTTATCACAAAAAATGTATACATAAATATGTTTTAAAATTTTGTACGATTAAGATAAACACTTAACTGTTTTACTTTTTCAGTCATATTTGAAATTCTAATTCCATCAATTATTTGTCATTAAAAAGCTTCTTAAAATACAAAAGATATGTAAATATAAAAATTCCCTGGCTATCTGAAGACGTCTAATTTACTTTTACTCGGGGCAAAGATGATTTTCAATGCCTCAATTAAGTATAATAATCTGGTATATTTCTGTTTACAAATTGAACCAAGTTCTGGGTAAGATTTTGTATTCCTCCATGTATTAAAATTAAGTTTTTAAGAGTATATTTGTTTGAGTAGGGAAGTTTATGGTCCCAATTTAGTCAAGGACGTAATATTTGATAATAATACGAGTTTTTATGAGCAAATGGTTGTCTTAGGAAATCTTGAAAGTATATAGCTTGATATCATAATAATACCAACATGTCGTCTGATCAATGGTTTCCATCGACGTGGACACTACTAGAGAAGACTCTGGTGTCCATGTTGGATGGTAGTCAACGGTCAGATGTTGTGTAGGGGTGAGAACTGAGTGCCAGGATTGTCAGTCAGGTGAACATTAGACCAACACTACGTGATTCTGATTACACGTAAATCTTTAGACCCCTTAGTTGTCCTGGCTAATGAGTTATTACTAAATACCTCTTTCTGAGAAGAGTCGACCTTACTAACAATGACAATACTCGTTCATCTACACTCATCACACTCATTAACCCCTCATATTCGCCCATATTTTGACAAACGATATCTTAATGATGCATATTAACTGTACAATTTCCTCTTCATAATTTTTAAAAGGTTGATGGGTTTTATGGAAAAGCATGTAAGTAACACAGCAATTATTGAGCCAATATAACATACATTTTGTATTTCCTGCCCTCAATAGGTTACTATTATCTGTGAAACATGTCACAAGCATTCACTTCCGATATAATTTGAATTAGGTTTGCTTTATTATAATTTATTTTATATGGATATTAAAGGAATAATACATTTTTTTATAAGCAGTAACAATCCATAAATATCCGCTGCACTGGTTCTAAGCCAAGCAATGAATAATTCAAAGAGTAAACAGCCAAGACTTGCCTGTTGCTCAAGTCACTGTTAATAATTTTATGCTCAACTTCAGTTGATATTGAACAATATACTACAGAAAGTTGTTGGTTGATAATAAAATAACAATAAATACATATTTAAATTTATCTCCTACTCATTAATTCTGGACTATAGTTGATCACTTACCAATGGGACCAGTATTACCTTAATGTATTGTTTAGATATAGGTTTTCAAGTGCTTGTAAATTATAACTATCAGTTTTCAAATTAATAAATAAATACATCCCCTAATAGATGTACATCTGACATGTTAATACTATCTATTTTGACCTAAGTAAAGTGAATTAATCCACTAAAAGCATATATTCCATTAATTAAAACATTAAGTAAAAGCTTAATATTTATTATTTGAAAACAGCCGGTGTGACAGTTTAGTAGTTAAGGACTCTGGCTGCTAAGATCCAGAGTTTGAGTCGCACCACAGCTGACTTAAGTAAAGGTTCTTTAGTAGAGTTCACGCACAGATCTGCGGCCGTTTCTCACTGGTATGTGAATGGTTAATGGAATGTATATTTACTGAAATGCTTACAAATATGTATTATTGTTTAAAGATTTATATAAAAGTTACTGAAACAATCGATTCATCAGACAAAATATGTCTTATTAAATTTATTTTGATATTATTAAAAAGGCACAATTTAAAAGTCTAAGGAATAATAAACCAAATTAAATATACTATAAATATTTCCCACAAGTTGTATTAGTAAAATCACAACCAAAATTACCCGTATAAAAGTCGGTACTCGGGCGTACATGCAAAACTCACGTGTTAAGGTGTTCATACGGGTGCTCAGTTTAGTGGTCTAATGAATTTAGTCCTAGGTTTTATGGCAGCTGCCACTAAATGAACTAAAGATCCTGACTCACTAACGAACAAGCAATGTATTCCCGATCCCTCTCTCTCCCCATTGTTCACGACTGCCTTGCCCCACAAATTCGACAGAACATAATTTATATAAAACTCTATCAATTAATTGTATATACGAGTATATTTGTAATCTACCTCCTTGGCCAAAGATGGTTGTACAAATTTCAACTTAAAATTTTTACAAATATCTTTCATAGTACAATAATTGGTAACAATAAAAAAGAAATAAATATATATTATATTTAGTATAGGCCTATACTTGGTTGTTTTGTACTTTTTGTCCTCTATATTCTTAAGATGATAATAAAATATATTACATGGTTTTTTTCACGAATTTTGCACCAAAAAAGCCAAATTAGTCACTTTGGGCAGCCAAATTTTCATAAAAGAAACTATTTAAAATTTCGTTACCGTAACACATTTGATAATTACATGGATACTGACAATTTAATTTAAAAAAATTCAAAAATAATTTTTGAACAAACATCCTTAAGTATTATAGAGGTTGATCGTGATGTGGATTTTACTTACACAACCTACTACTATAACCGCTTCATTCATCAGTTACTTCGGAACCATTCATTGATCGCGCTCTTGCCCTACCTTAAATGTACGTTAGTCAAGGAACCGATCACATTCACTTGTTTGAAGATGATTAAATTTTCACCATTACACGTAAGGTAAGGCGATCCACTCACCACACCAACCATACTGCTGCGGAGTATATATATGATGGCAGGCAGTAATATTAAACATGTACAGTGTTATTGAACTACCCATCCACACCTTCAATGGTGATGTTCTTTCATATAACATGAATCTATGATTTGTGTGTTCGGATTTTTTACAGGAAAGATAACATATTGCCAGCTGAGAGTCTCGGCAACGTTTGAACACTCAAGGAAGAACAGTGAAACGAGTTAGTTTTAAACTACTGAATGACAATAAATTATTAAAAGAAAACTTTGGGTTTTAAATTATATCTTTATTAGGCATGTCATACCAAAGCGTGTAGAGTACAAAGTAATTTCTTGGGTTCAATTACTTAAATGACCTCCACATTTTTTACTTGGTTAAAGTCCAATTAAACTAAATAATAACCCGTCATCTAATAAAAAAAAATTAATAAGTAGTCAAAGCTATATTTTTGCTCATAAGGAGAATGGTGTCTTGGATAATGTGAGAATGTCTCCATAGCAAGTATATATTTAAGATAATAAAATATTTATCTTTGGTTAATGAATGTGTTCTATATGACAGGCAAATAAAAAAAACCTTTTCCATATTTTGATTACAGGACACATCGAATAAGTTTTTTAAGAATCATGAAAATATATTAATTAATTACAGAATTATTGAAATTTCAATTTAATCATAAACTCAAACAAATACCGCTTAAAGGAATGATCCAGTAATTATTTTTGCTATTCATATTTTTATATATAATTATTACCTTCTTAAATAATTACAATAACATGTAATTAGAATTTAAGTCACTATTGCCAAGTTTGTTTAGCTTTCTTTTAATCTTTAAATTTACTTAGTTGTATTTTAAATGCTATGCTTGTTTATTATAATATATTGAATTATTTGTATTAATAATTATTACTATAACTTGTTAAAATTATTGTTTGTTTATATTTCATATATTTATTGATAAAGATAATAATCATGTTATCTTTTTAATGCTTTTAGTTTTAAAGCTTCCCTTATTTACGTCGGTTTGACATTGAGGACCGTGTTTATTGTGTTTGACATCCTTGTGTTTGATTCATGCAGGTATTTGCCGTCAGTTGAGTACATAGCATATGTTGCTGATAGTTGCATCAACCACACATCGATAACTATGAGCTATCTGCATTACCTGCACTGCGTCACAACTGCATTAGATATGTAACTGTAAACAGAGGTAATAATATTTTGTGTTAATTGTTAACGGTACGTTTGTAATCATGGTGCAAACAAATTACTATTTTTTAATAGTTTGTATTATGATTGTACACTGAACCAGTAAACAGTTTGAAGATATGGAATATTTTTAATGACATAGTATCATTATTCTGAAGATTGATACGATTTGTTTTTGATATTTTTGTAAGTATATAAACTTTTGACCGATTTAGCCAAATGTTCTGAAGTGACAATTTTAAATAGTTAAATAGGTCACACTAGGGGATATTTAAGTGATATATTTTCTATTTAAACATTTATAAATATGATTGATACATGAGTTTAACATTACACTAGTTTGTTAAACGTCGTGGTTAAAAATTATCTTTAAATGCAAATTTTTTTATCTGTGTAAAGTGTTCCTTGAGTGGTGCCAAAGATCCGCCCACCTACAAACCACTCTGTATGCTGGAAATGGCAGAAAGTCTCCGGGAGAGATAGCTAGAAAATACGTGAGATGAGAAATGAATGGATATTATAGTTGTCCAGCGAAGCACTCTACAATTAATTAAATGTAGCAGATCATCAGGACGTTTGAATCATATCAACGGGTGATCCATCGTCCATGAAAGCTGACCATGTTGGCCATGGTTAACCTGAGGCATTGACTTAAACAAGGTCATGTGATCCTGAATACATAGCAGGACCGACAACATGTATCTAGATATATTGTTATTATTAATCTCTAAGAGCCGATTGACAATATATGTCCGAACATGATGTGTGAATGATTGTGTTGAGTGTAGATGAACAAGTGTAGTCATTGTTATTATCTGAGTTCGAATTTGCTCAGAAAGAACTAAATATAAATAGCCCATTAGCCAGGGAAACTATGGAATCCTTGTGAATTCGGAAACGTGGAATCCGAACCACGTAGTGTTAGTTTGATTTTTAGCTAACTGACAAGTCTCACACTCAGTTCTCTTCCTTTTACAACATCTTAATCTTGAATACCAGCCAACATCGACACTCCAGACTTCTCTAGTAGTGTCGACGTCGATGGCAACCACTGAGTGGATGCCATGGTGGTTTTAAGAGGACTGAGCATGGACCCTATCGCTTAGAATCTCCCAAACACTTTGTCCCCAAGTTGCTGGGTTACAGCACTGTGCCACCAGTGCCGACTTTTTATATATACCCTGAAAGTAGTGCAAGTACTGTATATCTAAATAATAGGCAGATGATTGTAAAATAAGGAGGTAGATCACATATGATGCTGCTCAAGGTTTAATCTAGGGACTGAAACTGTGGATATATCTTACAATGAATTCCTCCAGCTGGAAATGCCAGACTTTTTTCACATCAACTAAGTAGATTATATTATATTAGACAAGCTGCAAGGGACCTAACATATATGTCTAAACTTTGTCATTAGTTCTTTGTTTTTATAGATGGTTAAAGACCATGACATGAGTTTGCCAATGAAGAAGACATTATAGTATCTTTCACCAGACAGAGGATTAAGATTATTCAGGTCTTAGTAAGCCGGGAAGTAGTCGATAAAAAGTGTGACGTGACGTATATAGGCTTGAAGCTTGACAAGACGTTTACGTTTGGAAGCAGGTCACTTCTGCAGCATAAAAAGGTGGCTCTGTCACAAATACGCATAAAATACATTCTGTCGTTTTGTAAGGCTGTGAAATATGGGCGGACGAACTACTACTAGATCACAAACGTAGAACAATGCTTAACACACTTACTCATCGTATGAAGAATAATTTATATTATCTTTAATTTGTACAAAAATGAGTTCTTATTTTATTAATTTATAATACTTGAAGTTTTTTTACCACATTTCCACTCAGTTTTATGTTTTTACATTTTTTTAACAATAATAAGGGATTTTTAGCATGGAACATGCTTTAGTCTTGACCTAACTGTCTGAAAACGTTACGCGGGAGGGTGACGCGTAACCATGAAAACACAATGACATATCTGTGTTGACTTCAATAATGATTTTATTTGCAAGCGTTGATCAAAGTACATCTTTAGTTTCCATGACAACTCTTGTTAAAAATATACAAAATTAAGTCCTAATTAGAGAATCCAGTCCTCATTTACATATCAGTCTACCTCCAGCCGTCCACCGGTGATGTTGTGTCCTGGATCAGATTGCCCTCCTTCGACATCGTCAGGTGTATGTACTCGCCATTCTACTGATAGATCTTTGACAAGATTGATTGTAAACATTATGTAAGTTACTTCAGCTATCACAAACCAATATTGGCCACAACTTCTAATGATTGTATGGAACAATAAAATTTAAAAAGTAAAGATATATTTATATTTTTAAGATATGTTTATATTTTTTGTAATTCCTTACATGAAATCTAAAATTCGTTGTTTTCGGAGAAATACATTTGCAGAAATTATTAAAAAGGAGCCAGCAAACAGAAAAAGCGCAGCTAAAGCATGTTCCATGTTTCTTGAATTTTAGCCGTAGGCTCTAAGCAAAAAGATCCGGGGGTCCAGGGGCTTGCCCCCTGGCGAGGCCCGCAGGGCCGAGTTTTTAGTTTGTAACCAATGAAATTAAAGGAAACCCAATTAATTTAAATCAATGCACAACGAAAAATTATTTTATGTTTGATTTTAATTAAGGTACTATTTACATGTAAATTAATGTTATATGCATTATCTAAAAGACATTTTGTAAACCAAACGTTTATTACCATCCGTATATGCTAAACTAATTTCATTATTAGTTACACCAGCTGAGCAGTAATTTATTAACTAGGATTACATCTAATTCCATTTGATGGGTTATATTGTAATTAATTATAGATTACCGAATAGTGGTAATATCGAGTGTTTGAACTGTTGCCATGGTGTACGAACTAAAAGGTTTTTATTGAATCAAGGTTTATAATTCTGTAATGTATAGGTCTGTGATTTTTTAAATGTGTTGTATTATATAAGACATAATTAAAATGCTACATTTTCACCACTATTTTATAAAATATGTAAACACAATATCCATTAAAAATATTACATATTGAGTAAGAGAAAATGTTCCAATATAGGTCGAATATACATTAATATCTTAATAATCTGTCATGTAGATTTTTGTCATTTAATTGTTAATTGAATAGTCATAGATATTTGTTTGGTACTAATAAAAGGGTTACTATGAAATACTGTAAAACAAAATAAAATATTAGAATGTGTGATTGTATGAAAATAGGATATTCGTTTAGTAATTTTATTTTTATGAATTTTAATTGAAATAAAATGTATAATAGTGTAATAAGAGTGAGTATATAACGACCTAAGATAACCAAAAGAAATAAAACGATATTGTATGAGGTTTTAAACGGAAGAAAAAAACAACCTGAACCAGGTTCGAGTTAAAGTTTCGTAGTGAAGAGTTTTCAAATGTAAATATACAGGAGAAAACCGTCCGGTGTAGTGTAAATCTGTACGAATGTTGCTGATGGGGATTCAGTTAAATAGAACGCATACAAGGTATTGACCCTCCACCCACCCAAACAATTAACGTGTTACTTTCAAACTTTTGAAAAAGGAAACACCTAAATAAGCTTTCATACAAAATTAATTAAGATGTCTTTAGGGCATTTACATAACTTTTGGTAAAAAAAGTGGGGATTGAGATTTTATAATATTGGATAAAAGCACTTTCCAACCCTTAAACTGAGAACTGATCCCCCAACAATAACAAAGGATGAAATTGCTCGTTTCACTCATCCAAGGAACAGCCACGCTCCAAGTTGCTTAAGGGGGTAGGTGCACGGAAAATTTTTATTTTTATCGAAAAATGTTTTTTTTTCACCATTTTATAGCTTAAAATGTCCTCTTTCCAACGGTATATAACACTCATTATTTATTATTTTCTAAATGTGCTTAAAAATTAGTTTTCTAAAAGTGTCCTACTCGATTTTCTATTGAAATCATCTCTCTGAGTGCCACACATTGTGTATTCATTTATTACACTAATATCATCTTCATATAGTAATACTTGTGCATATAGTAATTGTAGTAATAAATTTGAAGAAGATTAAGGGAAGGAACCATCATATGCACCAGGGCTTTATTAATGTAGGTTTTGTGTTGTTTTTATTAGTAAAACTGTATTTAATTTGGTTTATTGCGATTTTCCGAAAGTTGTGTTTTTTGACACATATGTTCCTTTTTCTCAAAAACTACTAATGGTAACAAGATAACACTTTTTGTGGTTGTATATGTAGCTTAGTTACATAAGCAGAATTAAAAAATAGTCAAAATTAACAAAGAATAACATTTAAAAAAATTATAAATGAAAAAATTTGAAAAAATGTTATAGACTTTTTTAAAATTTTGTGAAAAATTTATAATTATTCCAAAGTTAGATTTTACACCCGTAGTTTATGTAACAAAGACCAATGTATCAGGTAAAAAAAACAGAAATGAAATATCTTTTCTACTTTCTGAGAAAAAGGTACATATGTTAACATTACGGAAGATAGGGCGCACCTACCCCCTTAACGCCATTATCTTGTGATAACGTCGAAGCTTTCCAATGATGCCAATTAGTAATAGCTTACCTCTCCTTTACCTACCTAAGATACCTACCTCCTAAGATGTAGGTACATGAATTTACAAGTACAAATATCAAAATTGTTGTTCTGTTAAGAAAACCACATTGACAGGAAGATATTTCTTACAAATAAATTAATTTTGGTAATATTAACAATACAATTTCTGGAAAATAGAGTTCTGATGATTAATTCAACACAAATTCAGGTGGTTTTACTTTATGCTGTAAACTTGTTAGGTCTCCCTTAATTATTCTCTCATACACAAAGGTAGTATAGAAATTCACAACACCTATATCTTAAATTCATATTATCATCACAAGCCAGTTCAAGGTTACCAGTGTGGGTGTGCTAGGTAGGATAAATCGCAGGTCATGCCAAAGAACAAGTCCTTGATTCGCCAACCACAACTGCGTGGGCAAGGTAGGAATACATTTGCTTACAATTTATTGCTTAATTTGATCGTATCTTGCTGGTTTAAGTACGTACATGGGACTCGTTATGCTTGTGCATGATAATAATTGTAGAGCTAGAAGTCGTAGAAGAATGTAATTTAAAAGCTATAATATTTACAAATTATACTATTAAATCTTATGAAAATACACATCTCTATGAACCTATGTTTTGATAGTCAAATATTACGTTATTCAGATTCCACATGAAGATGTAGGCAATTGCACTATTAATAAATAGCTCTTTCTGAGGAAACGTTGACCTAGTTAGTACCATTGACTACACTCGAACTTCTACATTTATCCCACTCATCCGCACCTATATCTTGACGATCTGGTGTTTATATAGCTAATGAATAAACTAAACAAAGATATGTACTGTAACCATGTTAGTGTTACGTACCTTTTAATTTTCCTAACTGTGTGTGTAACAACTTAAGTAGTGTTTGTCTTCCTAACTTGTGAGTATGATATTTAGGATTTCTTCTATAATAAAGATAAAATAGTATAAACAATTTCATAGGAAGTTGTACTATTTAAAGAAATCTTGGGTAAATTTCTTTAAAAATGGTTAATTATTCACTGTATGTATGTATGTATGTATGTATGTAACAGTAAAGGTAAGACGATTCCTACTTTAAAATTTTTTTATTAAAAATTAGTTTTTTTAGTATGGATATTATTCCATGTATTGCTCTATTAAGTTAGACATATTTGTGTTGTTATAATAGGAAAATAAACATTATTCATTATTCATCTCTAAGACGCCCATCGTAGAGATATGGGCGAATATGAATATGAGGAGTGAATGAGTGTGATGAGTGTAGATGAACGAGTGTAGTCATTGTTACTATCTGAGTTCGGCTTAGCTCGGAAAGGACTATTTATTAATAGCCCAATAGCCAGGGCAACGATGGGACCTACAGCTTTACGTGGAATCCGAACCACGTAGTGTTGGTCTGATTTTCATCTAACTGACAAGTCTGACACTCAGTTCTCTCCCCAACAAAATATCCGAACATTGATTACAATTAAACACGGACACTCCAGACTTCTCTAGTAGTGTCTACGTTGATGGCAACCATTGAGCGGACGCCATTTCGGTATTAAGAGAACCGAGCATGGAACCTATCGCCTACAATCTCCCAAACACTTTGACCCAAGTAGCTGGATTACAGCACTACGCCACCATAATATTATATTAATGATACACTAATATTGTTCTGCATATGACTTAATTCAGTTGAATAAATATGTATGATTCTATTAGTGGCAAATAAGTATCACCCGTAAGTAAGCAAACCTATATATAATGAACGATCCTCGTCAGATAAATAATGTGAGAGTAGTTATGGATGAGAAACAAAATTAATAGAATAGTCTGAAACATAAATGTTGGTTATGTTAAGGTGAGTAAATAAATTAAAGGCTGTTTGGAAACTTTTTAGCCAAGTTTGGGATTTATTTCTGGACATGAAAAAAAAATCATATAACCATATGGCCTATCTCGCTACGTTAGCCATATGTCCTTGTGTTTGTCATTAAAAAAAAAAAAATAATAATTATAACTCAGGAACTATAAATGCTTCAGATTTCAATTATTACGTGTTTAATAACAACGATAGCATCTAAACGTGCAATTAGTTTTAACGTTTTTCTCTCAACTGTTTGGAAAAAGCTTAGGGTAGGAAATGTAATGGCTGTTCTCTATCAATATTTAACGTAAGCTATTTCCAAACGGTTGCATACAAAATTATTATACTTTTAAGTGCTAACATTCTTTTTAAGTATAAACATCTTTGGCATTTATGGCTCCTGAGATGTTAATTTTCATATAACAATTACAAACATACGGACAGACAGACGGCTAATGTTTACATGCTTGTATATAAATTAATCTGCTGTAGGATATCCTTACTAAAAACAATAAATAACCAAATAAATTTTCTATAAACATTTTTTAAACAAAGTAACAATCATAATAAGTAATGCTTGTACGATTATTTTAGTGCTGATTTATTTGTTGGTAGTGTACTGTCCTACATACAATAGACGTTAAGTTTGTTATCAAAATATTGAATTTTAATTTTAGTAAGTAAAGAATTTTAGCAATAAATACTACAACTTTGTAGTGCTTATATTTGTTATATATTATAATTATACTTGTAATTTCCTAAATCCTTTCAGGAATTGTTTTGATAACAATCTGTATACACTTACAAAGTATTAATAAATAATAGTATTTGTTGGTTTACACATTATTATCATTATTATTATTATTATTACATGCTTCATATTATAATTGGATGTAATAAATACAATATCTTGGTGTTATAAAATGAAATATGCCCCTACTTGTCTTAGGTGTGCACAGTCACGCAACTACTTGAGGGAGCCCCTTAATCTACCCACCTTGGTGTTAAGGGTGAAAGATGACAGCTATCTTTCACCGGGAGTGTAGAAGATGTCGACATGCACAATGTGTACCGAGGAATTCATGTGGTGGAAACTGTAATCCAACAAGATACTTTAAGTAATGATATATTTCCATAAATCACTTTTTGTTTCATAATTTCTCTTTTTCTCATAAATATAAAGTCTGTTTATAAAAATCTTTAAAGGTTTTGGGATAACGCTAGGTAAACGTAAACTATGGAAAAATATTCTGTAAAAATATGTAGAGTTCAAAATCTAAATTTAAATTATACAAAGTAGGAACTTGACGTTCTATGCTAAATTATGTATAATTATAGAACATACATTTATGGATTTTAAAGATAATATCTTTATGTTTTATTTAGATATGATAAATTAAGTAAAAAACACATTCAGACAGATATATGAAAAACTAATCTATTTAGGATATCTGTTTATAGAACCTGTTTCTTAGTTTTAGTAATCATTTTCCGAAGTCTTAAATATTTTTTACGAGCACCTTGTATAATAATTAAATATGTATTACACAAATGAATACTATTTTACTAACGCTCGATTATATGTACATGACATTCATGACATTGTAGAAATATAATCATTAGCTTGAAATGACTTTAAAATGAAAACACATTCAAATTTTAAAATTTAATGTTTTCGTCCATGATTAAATCTAGAACCACTGATATTGCATGTTAAATAGATACAATGACATATAAAACAAACGTAACAAACTAAGCCCAGGTGAAAGAGGAGAGCTCATTAATAATTGATACGTAGGACTGAGACTCCTACAACCTGAGGGCCAATCCTATTAGCATAATGCTAATACTTATTGTAATTCTCAGTATTTTCTCTTGGTGTTGGTTTTGTTGAAATTACACGGGTTCCTTCCCAACATAATTTATAAATATTTCGTCTTGTACTAAAATGAATGTTTCTTAAATTAATAAATATTTAATGAAACATTTATGTATAACTACTAACACTTCAGTAATGTAATTTCAACAAGGGCATGTCTTTGTAAAGTTTACTTTTTTTCTCACCTTTGTGTTTTTTTAGCTAATTAATCTTGAATTAATTATGAATTTATTCCACTATAACAGACAAGTATTATACTTTTACTACCACCCAGCTTACAAATAAAGGAGAGCTCCTAACTCCTCAACATTACATTTTATAAGTATACCGTATAATTTGCATCAAATTTTGAATAACCAGAAGGATTAACTTAGTATGAATCCAGATTTCTCCTCCAGCTCCATTAAGAATGCCAACAGCTAGCTATGGCTTCAGAACATATGATTCTGACTATCCCTGTTGTAAACAATGTATCTTACTGGCTAAGTAGCAACTCTCCTATTTGTTTGGGTAAAGTTGTTACAAGGACTACTTTTTTCCAGTCAGTTCCAGGCGAGATTTGCCTCTTAAGTGTGTGGGATTAAATACACCTTTTAGAACCAGCAAACTTTAATATTTCTATAAATAAAGTTAGTTATCAGGATTCTTTAATTTTGTATATTTTTGTCTAATAAACTGATTTATTACTTTCTCCATTTTGGTTTAAAAATCCATTTTAGGGTCCCCTGATCCCATAAAGTTTTTTTCTTTTTTGCTTGGACAAAATAGTTGTCTGTCCGTGTGTGTTTGTATGACTGTGTGTCTGTGGAGTTCGCTGGTGACAAAATGGTGGAATCATTTTTATGACATTTAAAAATGCAATGTTTTCAAGCTTTATTCTAACATTTTGATTAAATTGTCAATAAAGATGCAAATTACAATTCAAAATATCTTACTTACCAGCCCACTAAGTCGGGGATGGAGGTCGAAAGCCATAAGTCACAATTGAAGTTGTTGAAGTTTGTTTACATAAAATCTGGCTATGTGATTAATTAAGCATCCGTTGTTGAAGATTATTTTTTCCATCCTTTTATTTAAATAAAATATGTATTGTCTGTACATTCCTTAGAAATGTATTTGTATATTGTAAAAACATCTGTTTTTATTTAGGTTTGTTTTTATATCCTTTAATTTTCATTGTTTTAAACAATCTGACGTAACAACGCGAAAAGGAGAAAGTTTGTGCCGGTTACCTGGTACCATTAATTTTTATTTAATATCAATGATTTTAAATATTATTTAGCATTTTTGGAGTTCAAGCTCCTGTTCCAAGTCATTGAAAGTAGCCATGAATTTCCAAACATCGAGTCCAAATCTTACTGTCCCTATTTCATGGACTTCCCTGATCACGTTGATGGTGGTCTTAATTTAGTCTCATTAAAACTGTCATACATGTCACTTGTTGACAATTACAAGGTTATCACGATATACTTTGGAGATCTGATGCCATTCTATTACTGTAAAATAGGAACATTTTTATAGCCAAGCCCCATTACCTCGTCAGTTTTTTACTAAGATGACAGTGCCGACAGGTGAAATACTGAAGGTGAGTCTCACGCAGATGTTGTCTGGGTCCAATTTCATGCGTCAGCGAGCGTGAGAAATGGTTTGACAAAAATGTGACATGGATTGTAAACATTGGGTCTAAAGGATTATTCCCTTTGGTGAGACCGTGAATAGTTTACTTGTGACTCGCTTATTCCAAAGGTTATTTGAATAAGTAAAGAATATTTATATAGTATTTTATGAAAATTTAATTAAATTAAAATCGTCTTTATTAAGGGTGAAGTTATGTTTATTCCTCTCTTCCTCTTAATTCAAAATATAAATTTTAAATTCAATTTCTTAGGTAAATTATTAGTTATTATTTTAAATGGGATTTAGTACAGTTTCTTCACCTCTTTCACTTTCACAAAACCAATGATCATATAAGTTATGGTTAGTAATTTCTTTATTTTGTAAATTTGTTTGATTATTTGTTACTGACTACTGTAATATAGCTTCAGTTAAGGTCATTGTAAGAAATTACAAAACAAGATATAATAAACAAAAACTATAAAAAAAAGTGAGTCAAAATGAGGGTGGTATGTTCCATAATAAACTGTGTTCCTATGGAACGTTGGGTGGGTAATTTATTGTTGTCCTTATAGTGATGAGTAGGTCCTTCATAAACCGTATGTTGAAAAAAATATGTATTTAAAAAATAAGCTGTTTATTCTAAGAGGATTGAAACCCAAAACGTTTTACGAAGTCTATCCTATTTATACATAAAAAGAACGAAAGTATGACTTTTATAGCAACAATCTGTAATGGCAGTTGAAAGCTGGGAAATATAATTATAATAATCTCCTTAGCCTTTAAATAGTAACCAGTTTCAATTGTTTTGCTGAATTTATTTTCTATTTGATGTTTGTATTTTATTGACATTCATGTAGTGTGTAATGAATACACCACTCATTTTTAATCTGTTACTGCTAAACATTTTTAGTTAGGGTTGGTCTACATATTTCACTTTAAAACCTTAAGCATTTTGCTAGTTTCTCTTTTACTATGTTTTAAAGCGTTGATCTGTAATATGTAAGAAAAACGTCTAAATAACGCGCAATTATTTATTACGCTCTAACCCTGTTCAAACAAAATAGCTTGCTTGAATATTGTCGGAAATACATTTATGACACAATATCCAAATGAGATAAACTGATATCCCTTTGGTCAACTCAGTCATACTGTTTAATTTTAACCCATACCACTAAGATATCACTATAATGTATTTTACGTAGCCCTTCTACCTAATCTCACCCATAGATTGACAAAATTCCCGTCTAACATCATCCGTACATTGAGAACTCTTCATGACACAATTACTTATACTCTAATGGCCCTCTTACCTGCATTGAAACACAAATTGATAGCATTTCCAGATTAAATAAAACTATAATATATTTGTTTTATATTTTTATTAATGATGATTTAAATAGTTTGAATATTTCTATTGACAGAAGCTGGAAATAAATGAAATATTTTATGTAAAAAGAGACTATAAATAGAATAGTTAAAAAAGCGTTAATAACTAAAATATCTAATGAATGTACTAATCGAATTTAATTATTTTACATAGTAGATTGCACCCACTTCATATAAATAACTAACTATAAAGGATTATTGAAATGTAATTCATTGCCTGGAGTGGCTCTCGTAGTAATTAACGATTATTGAATACTGGCAATTTCCCTCTTCCAACTAATTCAAGATATATTAAAATTCTGTATTAACATAGATTATATTTATTTATTCACCACAAACATGATTACAACTTAATTTTCTTATTTAAACTGTAGGCCACTTAAATTAAAGAGACTTTTAAACGAATTTGACTATATTAACATAAACCTAGTATTATATTTAAATATATTATAAATTACCCACAGAATCTAAGTTCATAACATGTATGCCAACTAACTCATATGATAGTAGTTAACTTTTCAAATATCTTTCATTTTATTTTGTTTGTAGGTTTTTCGGAAGAAAAATAATGATTTTTTTTTTTTTTAATGGCAAAAGCCCAATAATATATCTATGTAAATTTTTTGTATTAAAATCAAACCTTTTAATCTATTTTATTTAGAGCATCAAACTCTCTGACCACCAATGCATAACATAAAAATGGAATGAGAAAAAGTCTAGAAGAGTTTGATGATAAAAAATTGTTCATTTTAGATATAATTGATTGGTAGTTTGTATAGATTAAATATAAAATACTTGTAATTTTCTAGTTGATTTTAATCTAAAATATAATTTAAAAATAAAATTTATATATTTTAGGGTAACAAAGAAAACAAAGCTGTTTTAGTTGCTTATCACTCTCCTAAACGTTACTAATCATATTATACCTCCTCTTAATAGTAAGAAATTTGTACAGTTTCACTGAAAATTATCTTCGCTATCTTATAAAAACATGATTTATTTTTTTGTCTATTATTTGATTTATACAAGGGAAACCAATATATCTAGAGGGCTTATATGCTTAACGTTTGATCCTAAAAACGTGCATATAGGGCTCTTACTTTGTATTTTCAGGTCTGGACTTACAAAGTAAATATTTATTTAAAAAACTGTTTATCAGTACTATAAACCAGAATATTTAAATAGAGAATAATGATTGATGTTTGAAGGAAAGTCACTTGATTCAATTAAACGATAAAAGATTAATCTTTTCCAGGACTATTCAGGACTATTCTTGTATACGTGTAACTTCTTCCACTGTCATACAATGTCCCTTTTGTCTTTTCTATAACACTTTGGATCAGTCCCTTAATATTCTGTTCCTTTAATTACACATATGATTTTGGCATTTTACTTAACTTATAAGTTTCATACGTAGGGACTTTTGTACTGTCAAAGCTGTGGAAAAATTCGGAGCATTTTACAAAATATTTTAAATTTGACTATTAAAGTACGACAATACCTGCATTTTTATTAGGAGCTACAAACGTAAACCTAATTTAAACATGCTATGATGTTGGAATAATCTAACTGGTCTTTCATGCCAAACAATCTGCCTGATTTATCATCTTTACAAGATACTTCGTTCGATTAGTTAATTTGTTACTAAGTTATGTGAAGAACTGCAAGTACATATGAACTGGTAAGTGATGTTAAAAATATAAATAAAAAAAAATTGGTGATAAAAGCCCTTCGAATTTATTTGAATAAAATTCTAGAATAATTTTATAACATACGTAAAATATATGTACAAAGTAAGAAAGTATTTTAAGAAAATAATTATTATTGTTCTTGAAACAAGAAGGATCTATGAATATTTAATTGCTGTGAAATCCAAAACACAAATCCATAATCCACGATAAACACATTGCTGCTGTAAGGCAAAACACACATAAGAGTGTGTAATACACATATTAATGTGTTTTTAAATAGCTCTTAAAAAAGTTGGTGAACCATTTAGTCAAATATTTGAATACTTGTAAAACAAGCGGATATTAATATATTTATGACATGTAATATGACAATATTACAAACTTTAATAGCAAATTTCAATATATATTTTAGGTTATTCAAATATATTATTATAATATTAAAATGCCTTATACTCCACTATCCTGGACATAATTTATAAAAATTTACTTCGCATGATTAATTTCTTTTACTAAACCTTAAATTATGCTGTATATAATGGGCCAAATATAAATGTATTGTAAAAAAAATAGTTTTCATTAAAAAGTACACTTGATCACATTAAATAAGCCCCTACTTGTCAATGTGTGCTCAGTCACGCAACCACTCTAGAGAACCTACTTAATATTAAATCCTACCTACCTTGTGTTAAGGGTGAATAATAAAGTATATTTTTCACACAGTCTAGAAGATGTTGACGTGTACAATTTCTTTGCACTGAAAACAATATATGGTGCAAACTGCAGTTCTTTTAGGCTTAGAAAATCATATTACAAAGAATTTTTAAACAAATTTTGCATGAAATTCCTTGCTGTTTTATTCATATTAATCGATTTTATTTTCGTATTATATATTTTGGGGTTTGAATATGCTCATTGCAATAGTACCTCAGTGGTTAATTGAACGGCTAAAAATTTCATATAAAAGCATATTTGCTTATGTAGTAAAACTGAGTTTCTCCTTTTACTCCTGAATTCCTTTTATCCTCAAAATTAGATCATGCCATGAAACATCAATATTCCATTAAATAAATCATCATTTGCACCGTTATAAAAATAATATACTTATATGACATAACTTTAAGAAAATATTAGAATTAATACTGTGGTTGTGATTAATCAGTAAAGAAAACACAAATTCTTGCCTGTAAATTATACGTGTTATGATCGGCTTCAACGTTTTACGTAAGAATAAAGTTTTGAATGTTTAAATTAAAATCCACTCACTGCTTCTCATGGGAATACATACCTGTGCGTCACCATTATTCGACGAGTTAAGTACCAGCTGTTAGCTTAGTTGAGTATTTAACCCTTGGATCTTGCCTTCCACAGTCCGAGTCTCCTACCCCTACTGAGCCACCACGCTGGTAAAGAAACGCATCCAAAGCTAAAGTAATACTGTAAAATCTGGTTGTAAACAAAAACTATTGAATATTTTGCATGATCTAGTATTATACCTTCCTATTAAAGTCCCGTTTTAATATATATTGGGCATAATTTGATGGCAGGATAAAATGTACAATATATTTTTCATAATGACTATAATTATTTGGATTGCAAAATATCAAAACAAGGGAACTAATATTTACAACTTTTGATGAGACAAGGCTGTTTCAAAACCTCAAATGTTGTGTCTTCAGTGTTTGTGCACAGGTTGCCAGATCGTGAATAGTTTATAAGTGTGGTCACAGGCACCGACAGTCGAAGGTCCAATTCAATTAACGTGAGATTTCCTTTAAATATGCAAGGACTACTTGTAGAACTGGTTTCATAGAACAGCCTTATTCTCTGTTCAACTATTGTACTACATATACGTTTTATATTGTACAAATTATAACGTACATCATAAACATAAACCAACTTAAAATGTTATCTTGTGAACATGCTAAAGAATACATTTTATTTGTCGGGATTTCGTTTTTTAGGAATTACGGAATAAGTGGATATTCTCATTCATTTCATATTATTAAAATGGTTACTAACAATAAGTTTTTAGAACCATCTATAATAGTTAAAGATGACTCCACATGTTAAGCTTTTCATTTCAACTTTGAATAATTTTTGTATTTATTAAAATATGAAATCAGTAGTGGGATATTTAAACTAATGTTATAAATAAATTATTTGGTAAAATAAACCGAGACATATACTTTTAAACAAAAATTATAAACCAAAATAAATATAAACTCACCTACAAGTAGTGTTCATAAATGATCAATTTATGTGTCTCTTCTGCAACTTTTTATGGTCCAAAATAACTCCAGGTCCTTTACTACTACTGCAGCACGTTAGGCAAACAATCAGGTGTTCACTCAACTCACTAGCTGGAGATAGGCTGTTAGCCAAGAACTCCAAACCTAAACACCGTACTGTCAATAAAGAGTGAGGTTATGTTAAGGTGTTGAAATGGCTCTCAACTAAGCACAACTAGATTTGCAAGAGCCCAGTAAGTTTTAACTCCATCCTGTTTTGGTATAAATATATCACTAAAATACGTACGCATGAATTAATATGTAATTATTGTTAAATATATGGTGTGAAAGGAGGACCTGACAAATTAGAATGAAATAAGGAAAATAGAGAAAGTAGGCCTAGGTTGGTATAAATATGGTTTTATTGCAGATGTACAGAATTGAATTAAATGTTAAATGATTATACAAGTTTAGTAGTTATAATAAAATTAATGAATTACATTATAAAAATTTAATTTTACCATACAGAGTTATAATAGGCTTAGTTCTTCTGTCTGGCCAGAACAAACGCTTCTTAGGCTACTACAGGCTACACACTGGATATTGTTTTGAGATTCAAAATAAACTGGTAGGAAAGGGAATTGCGGTTGTTACGAAATTTATTTTATATGAATAAAAGAGAGATATTATACAATTTTCAGTTTAAAAAATAAAATATAAAAATACATTTGAAAGAGGCTGTAATGAGATGAGAAGATTGAGAGAGAGAAAAATGGAGAAGACCTAAGAAAGACTGAACATTGAATGAAAGAGAAATGTAACATTCATGATACAGCCTTTATGATATGTGGCTCTGGTTTTCATATTAAACACTTATGAATATATACTATATTTAATTATTATTAGTGAATGTAATATATAAAGATGAGACAAAATGAATTAAAAAGATAAAATAAGAAAAATACAATTAATTATTTATGTAAATCCTTAACAATAATGTTAAAATACTTGACTATCGCAATATTTACATATTGCATTAGTATAGTTATATAGAAATGCCCCAACTGTGTTAAGTGTGAATATGGAGAGTAGGAGAACAGTTTCAATTAGCTGTTAGTGTGAGATATTAGATTGGTTATTCTCCCATTGTAAAACTTTTTTTAACTGATAAAGCTTTAATTTGTAGACATTGAATTACTTACTCTAAGTAGAAAATAAAACAATATTTTCCAGAGATTCAAAATTAATTTTTTTAGAGAACTCAATATGTTTTGAATAAAGAGGCGTATAACAATCTTTTTTCTACAAGAAATCCGGATATAATTATTTCCTAGTGGTCACCACTTTGAAAATATTTTCTACTTTATTACTAAGGATTACGAAATGACATTTAATCACCAATATCTCAACACCAATCAAAAATTAAATAAACCAAATACATGTTTATATTATATATTTGCAAATAATAGGTTTAAAAATACGTCCAATTGAAACCAACCAACTATTTTAACAAACGCAACACTTTTTGGTTTGCATCTAGTAATTGTCTAAAAATTTCAGAAAATCAAACTTCTTGAGAAATATCTACTAAAAAACTATTCTGGCGACCCATTTCGTCCTCCCATAACAAGAATACTTCGTGATATACCCACACTTCCAACGTACTTAAGAGATCACCATCCTCTTCAATGGAACCATACTTGGTTATCGACTAATTGTCACTCACCCTCCCCTACAATGAAAACTACCCCCTCCAACAATTGTTTTTTGTACTAGCCCCTCCAACAAAAACAATTATTGTTAGTCCAATACTGAACCACCTTTGTTGAACTCACTGGAACTTACCAAACCCTTCTAAGGAAAACAATTCTTGTCAGTTCAACCACGGTGACTCACGAAGTATTCCTGTGGAAATAACTTATGTTACTTAAAATCTTGTAATGTAATCATTGTAATGTAATCATCTTGTGTATGATATTTGACAAAATGTTCGACCTGGAATTGTGTTGCATGTTTCATCGAGGCATCAATGTAGGTGAAAAAGTTAATATTGATCACCGTAACGTTATTAAGTACTTAAGATGGCGTGCTCTTTGGCTGACAACTAAAAGACTAGCATTGCTAGTTCGTTAAATGTTTTTGAGTTTATATTCTCTCAGAAGAGTGTGTTTTAGCTAACTCTCTGTAAGATTGCGACTTGTTGAGCTAATGTAAGTCCAGCACTATTTGTTTCAGGTGATTAGTGTGCTAAAATACATGTCCCTCCTCACCCTCAGAAAATTATATCAAATAATTATTTAATAATTTGGATGGTTTAAAACGTACGGCAAGTTAATTAACATTTTTTTAATCCATTCGATAAATTATCATTATAAATAAGGAACACAAAACACAATAAATTTAGTTATTTTAATTATCTTCATAAAGTAGGTTAATGTTACTTGGTTCTTTAAACATGGATATAATTTCATATAAAACGTAAAGTTGTAGTAAAGGGACATTTATGGCATGGTTTTATAGACCCCACTCGAAGATCAAAGTCCCTAAAACATTAACCTAAACGGGTCTGCGTCAGCAAAGACTACCCGTAAAGATTTTGCTGCGCTGGGACCCAGCCAAGATATGAATAATTCAAGTAGCAAACATGCATACTCTGTATACCCTGTGCGCCCACTAGTCTATGTACCTTTACACTCACAGGTACTGCACATCTATAAATAGGTATTGATTTATGAACATTAGTTTAAATTTGAAGTGAAGAAGTATTTTAGTTAAATTGTGTGCACACGAAATAAAAATAAAAATTTCAATATAAAAAGAAGTTAAAATTTACCTAAAAAGAGTATAAAAACAACTCTAACAGTGAGCCCAATAGGAAGACGTGCATCACAGTGCTCGTGTTTATGTGAAATTTTTCTAATATGGAGTTAAAGGGGGTGGGCCTTAACATGATACTACCGTTGAACTTTATATATGTTTAAAGTCAAAAGTTTACTTGAAACTTTATATGACATGCTCTTTTTTCTATAATTATTAATTATAAAAATACTGGAATGTTTACAAAACAACCAATTAAAAGTACTTATATATTTGTAAAGTATTATTTATTTGTCTCATTAAGGGCCGTTTGTTTCCGTGCTTCTAATAACTCCTTTATTTAGGTATATTATATTTATAGTTATATTTTTATGCTTAGCTCTAGTAAACTTGATACATTTGTACTTTTACTATAGATTAAAACAAATAAATACTAAAATAACTAAACAAATTATGTATAGTCCAACAAAACAATATGTTAGTAAACAATATATTTTTCCAGTAGTTATTGTTGTAAGGTCCTTTGAAATGTATCACGTAAAATAGAATACTACAAAAGATTGTTAGCAATGAGAGAAATTCTTTTAGTTTCGAGATAAAATGGAAGTGTGAAAATCCAATTACAAAGGGTGTTGGCTCTTTAACCAAGATTGCAGGGTTGGAGAGAGGACAGTGACACATCTAAATGGGTATTCGATGAGGATGCAATGTAAGAGATAAGAAAAAACCTTGTATATGTAAATTCAAGCTGTTCTATTAAAAAAAAACAGTACTAATAAAACTCAACCTTACTTTAATTATATGGAATAGTAGTCCCATACCGTCTAAGTCAGTTAATTTAGAGTATAAACTTATATTTTAAACGTGAGTTAGGATTATTCTGTATGAATTACTTACTGAAAAAAAAATACAGGAATTAAATTGGGGAAGTGTATTAAAATTGATATTTTTGTTGGACAAAACTAAAGCGTTTATGTAACAATATATTTCAGCAGAGATATAGTTATGAACTTATCACTACCATATATGTGTGTGGTGGGTAAAATAGTATAGGAACGTGTGTGAGTGGTTCACCACCACTGTAGGTTTATGGATGGGCGTGTGGTTCCTCGCCGTTGTACGTGTGGGTGGATCATCACCTCTGTAGTTCATACGTGAGTTTCGTTTACTAATCCTCACTGTAGGAGTTTTGGTTTGTGGGTGGTACATTACCAATGTAAATTAAACAAAAGTAATTAAAACACAAAAATAAACAACTAAGCTATACTGTGTTTGGGTGGTTAATCAATACACTTGGTGTATTGGTGGACGGGCAAACATAATGGGCGAAATAACATTTAAACCCCTTTTCATCATTATGTATGATTTCTTTAACAAGCATGACATTGTTTTTAAATAATTAAGGTTAAGTCGTTATATCTGTAGGGATCAAAACATGTAAAAATATATGTGCATAAATTAATGTAGTAAAAGAACGTTTTCACTGTTAAATAAAAAATAAAGAACCCCCATAAGTCGCTAGATTCCGTACATACTAATGTACGTATCTGAGAGGCGTGTGGTGGGTTCTTTCCTTGTTGGTTCATCATCCTTGTCAGTGTATGAGTTGTAGGGGGAGCCAGTTAGTTGTCATAGAAACAATATGCTTAGTGTATAATACAGGGAAATTGTGTATTCTACTAATTAAAATGTTCCGTGATAAAACCTTTCATTATTTGTATTGTTCACATTAGTAATAATTTGGCACTCAATGCTTTCTTTCAGACATACTAATACAAATGGATGATAATCCTAATGATGTGCTAACTCTAGAACAAAACAGGTTGAAAACATTTTCAATTTACAAAATCGTATACCCAAAGAGGTGGTGTTTCGATCCCACGCACCCAACGATAATATTTTACTGTTATTTATTGAGAGCAAGATATTCCTAAAGATAATTATCGAGACGTATGGAAGAGAGTTACAGCTAGAGATTTTTTTGTTTCTTCCAGATTATACTCCCGTGATTTGGAGATTTTACCCCTATTTTACCAGCACTTAAAAGTAAGATTATATAGGCCTAGCTTATGCGTAAACTATTGATAAATAAAAAACATAAAAACTTGAATTTGATTTTGTGACTATGATAGTTTACATGATTTGACAAACATCCTCCCGTGTGAACTGAAGAGTAGAATTTAATAGTAACGTAGACTAAATTCAATAGAATAAATCTACACTATTAAGTAGGTTTTTAATCTCTAAACCAATTTATATGGAAAAAGATTAAGTAATATATTCATCTTTCAGTTAAATTAACCTTTTTACTGTAGGTTTAGAAATATTTTAGATACATCAATTTTCACTTCAACATTTTTATAATAAATAATATGTTGTGGTACTTACTTTTGTTAACCATATTTCACAAAGTTAATTTTTACGTACATTAATAATATGATCATATATTATAAACAATCATAAAAACTATTTGGGTGTACAGTATCGTGTTCTACAAAACAGATTTATTCTTATTGAAATTCACCTCACTGGGAAGCCTGAAGGCAAACCAATTAAATGCCACTCAACAACTGCTGCGCTGTTCCGTTTCCGGGAGAACCAATAACGTCTGTTTATTGTAGCTAAGAAGCAAACCCCCAGAGAAGGTTTTCAACGCAAGATTCTACTTGTTGACATTGGTCTACAGTTAACATTTAAATATCTATAGTTATTTATACTTATGAATAAATGTTCATTGTTTATGCATATGACAAATATTGTATTAATTCAAACATTTTTAAGTGGTAGGAAATTGTTTTAAGAAATTATATCTATGTTAATTATATCTTATGTAAAAAAATAACATTTAAACCCCTTTTCGTATTAATGGTTGATTTCTTTAATAAGCATGACATTATTTTCAAGTAATTAAGACGTTATATTTGTAGGGATAAAAACATGTCAAAATATACATTATTCTAAATGATGGACCCAATTTAATAAATTCGTATTTATTTAAGTATAAATTCAAACTGAATAATTTATACACCAATGGAAAAAAAAATTCAAAGTTTTTTTTTACATATTTATAAATGTTTAATATGTCCCCCTTGTGCTGCACGGCAAACTTCTAAACATTAGCCAAACTCGTCCCATACACGAGAAAGCATATCTTCTGTTACTGAGTGCACCGCAGCAGTGATACGGTTCTTCAGATCATCCAGAGTTGCTGGTAGAGGCGGGACGTAAACAGCTTCCTTGACGTAACCCCATAAGAAATAGTCACATGGGGTGAGATCAGGAGATCTCGGTAGCCAGAAGTGTAGAGCAAGATCTTCATTTCCTATGCGTCCTATCCAACGCCCAGGAAGTGACTCATTCAAAAAGTTTCGGACATCAAGATGCCAATGGGGTGGAGCTCCATCCTGTTGGAAAATGAAGTCCTGTGAATCTTCCATAAGTTGAGGGAACAGCAATTGTTCCAACATGTCCAGGTAACTGATTCCAGTCACAGTTCTTTCCGCAAAAAAGAATGGTCCATAAACCTTTGTACGAGATAAGGCACAGAACACGTTTACCTTAGGCGAGTCTCTTTCATGTTGTAATGTTGCATGTGGATTTTGTACACCCCATATGCGTACATTGTGTCTGTTGACTTTCCCACTGAGGTGGAAGTAGCTTCATCGCTATAAACGATACGCTGTAGAAATCCGTTATCCTCCATCATGTGTAGCATGTCATCACAAAATTCAATACGCTTCACTTTGTCATTAGGTTTTAGAGCCTGCACAAGTTGTAATCGATAGGGCTTGTACAGTAAACGTCTTCGCAGAACTTTCCATACAGTTGGTTGGGGTATGCCAAGTTCTCTACTAGCTCTATTGGTTGACTTACGTGGACTGCGAACAAAACTTTCTTCAATTCGTCTTACGTCATCCTCAGATACACGCGGCCAGCCTGAGCTTTTCCCTTTACACACACTTCCAGTTTGTTGAAATTGCGTAAACCAACGGCTAATGCTTTTTCTTGTCGGTGGTTCAATACCGAATTTGAGACGAAATGCCCGCTGCACTGTAACTTGCGACTCACTTTTAGCAAACTCAAGAACGCAGAAAACCTTGTGCTGCTCAGTAGCCATCTCACTCACAAGTGACAATGAAACACAAAGGCGGCTGGCTGGCGCGAGAACTCTAGCGGCCGTTTCTGCAACTACCGCCGCCACCGCCCAATTCCTCGTTTGAATAGGTTAAAAAAAACTTTGAATCTTTCTCTTTCCATTAGTGTATAAATTATTCATTTTGAATTTATACTTAAATAAATACGAATTTATTAAATTGGGTCCATCATTTAGGGTCCCTTATTCGTAAATTAATGTAGTAAAGGAACGTTACACCGTTAAATAACAAATAAAGAACCCCCGTCAATCGCTAGATCCCGTAAACCTCACTCATGTGATTTTGTTATTTTTCTTCCATTTCACGCCTTTGTTTGAACAAATCCCGTAAATTACTAACAAATTCTAGGTTTTCGGGGTTCGACCGTGTCAATGGGCTTTGTACAAACATAGTCGGCAATGTTTGTACATAGCCCAGTGACGCAGCCGAACCCCGAAAACGTAGAATTTCTTAGTGATAGTGACGACCGTGGAAGCCTATCCATGAAGAAAAAAACCGTATATATAGTTTGCACTGTCTTACTCTCTCCAACATACTGTAATTGAAGTTTAATTAAAAGTCTGATCAGTTGTTATCTGATTGTATAATTTTTACATTATTTTAGCACTTTATGGGAAAAAACGTTACATCCTTTCCTAGTAGCAATTAAAAGTTAATACTTTTATAAATCTTGTGCCAAGTAAGGAATTCGGTTTTAGGATAGTATTTTTGAGAAATCATGATCAGTAAGTAAAAAAAATTTTAGTTTTAATTATAAATATCAATTAATTAAATACTTTGAGGTATACTTTGGTAGTTTATGTTTACTAAATAAATGTTATAATATGTTATTAAGTTCAAATCATACAAAAGTAATAAATAAAATATAGCTTAAAAATGTAAATACTAAATGCAAAAAATACTGCATGCCCCTTAAAGTTCCTCATAATAAATCCATATAATCATTAAACATTTTAACTTGGTTAAAATCGAAGATATTAGAAAGATTTAGGTGACCTACGAACTTTTTGAACGAACTCAACATTGTTTTATCAATACGTTTCTAATACATTAATAACAAGCTTTAACTACAAAGCTTTTTTAATTTGGGGTTATAGAAAATGTATAAAAACACAAACCATGAAAGCAATGCTTAAATTGTTTATACATACTTGCACTACTATTTAATGTTTTGAAAACACTAATATTTCGAAAAGAATCCTCAGAATTGAGCATAGAGAGCTATTTTCTCCTAATAATAAATCAACACATACATAAATAACGATACGTAAAAATTAAACTTCAAGCAAACTATTGTGAAAAAAATCATTTAAAGATCAAAACATCATAATTAATAAGATATATTAATCTAATAATTCATACATAATTAATCTAACTGTATTATAATTGTACACTTAAACAATACTATAATAGTAACAGATTATGTACAACCATATTGTCTCATTATTAGTACTAATACCTTATACATAGTCAATTCACAATATAAATGACGATGTTTTAAGAATATTTCTTGTTTAGTGTTTAAATTAACAAGGTTAAAATCAGTAGTGAACAAACCATCGTATTTTATTAATACATCATGTTTCTAAAAGAAAATCAGCTCAAAGATTTTCTTCTCTTCGTAGATTTAGGTTTGTATACATTTATAAAAGAAAACGTGTCAGTTTATTTCGATCCTTTTCCACTTAAAGCTTAGTAGAATGTAGTGAGTAGTTGCTCTACAAATAGGGAATTGAATGTATATTAGTGTTTTAGATCTAGAATAATAAATTGTAAAAAAATTTAACTAAAACACAGATAAAATTATGCCTTATTTTATACCATTTTTATCAAGGGAATATTAAAAACCGATATATCACTATTCAGGTTAGCATTGTTATCTTTTTCTTTTTTTTACAAAAAGCTTTACAAATTTATATAAAAAGATCTTATTAGAACCTATGTGCACTATTACACATTGTTATACGAAATGAATTACATTTAAATTTTAAACTAAATATATTTTTATTTGTAGAGTTAAATACATTCTAAGTTAACAAGTATAATTTCTTACGTGTTTTAAGAATAATAACACTTGGTTAGTTTTTTTATTTTATCCAATATTTACTATACTGTACCTATACGAAAACATTTTACAAATCGTAATACGATCTGATTCTCACACTACCAACTTAAGTGACAACTGATTGGAAAATTATATTTACATGCTATAGCAGTTTTAGGATATTTTGATTATTATTATTATTGTATTTATAACAAAATATATTTAATCCATAACAATATGTTTTGTTATAATCATATTTCACTATCTCTAATATTAAACAACAAAAGTTAATTGTATTTTTACAATATTTATGTACGCTGTTGATATTGTTTCACTAAACGAATTATCAACTTCTTCTGTATAATTCTTAACATTTTCTTTTAATAAAAATAATAGTTGCAGTTTATAAAGTATACTATTTATTGTTTTGAAACCTATTTTACTACAATATGGATCGATTTGTCCAAAATAGGTGTGCAATTTATTAAATGTTGACGTGACAGTGTGGTTGTTAGCTTATTTATTTTCAAAGGTAAAAGATTTATTAAGATTAAGGATATAATATCTTTCCCATTCGACCACTATAAAAATTAGTTGTATTTGAGTTCCTTACTTTTTGAATACATCTGTGATCCATCTCTATTACATAAACAACTTACACCAAACGAGTAAAATATCGGATTGGTAAAATATAACATTAAAAAGCGAAACATTTCATTTAAATTAGTTATTTTTAGCTTAAAATTTATATTTTTATTATATTCAAACATAATAAACATATCATTCATTACCTATCAAATAAAATACAAATCCTATTGTATCAGAAATGTATGGAATGTTTATTTATTATGTACTAAATTGTTTGTTTACTACTTTATTATTGTATACTAAAATATACTATTGTGTTCATTATTTAATTAGGGACTTTTATTTTTAATATAACAAGAAACAGTAAGCAATTTTCAGTACTAATTATTTTATTTATTTACTCTTTAAGTTTAATATTTTATGTGAGGTAATAAATGATAACTATTAAAAGATAGTTAGAGCAAGCGAGGTGGTAAAATACACAAGCTATGCCCAATGAAACCTAAACTAGGTGTATAACAGTCTACAACTGCACTAACTACCATCATATATACTCCGGTACAGACCCACTCGAATATGTAATGACCACGTCTGTCTACCTTGAACGTGTGTAACACTCACAAGTTATGCCCAATGAAACATAAACTGGGCGTATAACAGACTACAACTACACTAATTACCATCATATATACTCCGGTACAGACCTACTCGAGTGTGTAATGACCACGTCTGTCTTCCTTGAACGTTTGTAACACTCACAAGTTATGCCCAATGAAACCTAAACTGGGCGTATAACAGACTACAACTACACTAATTACCATCATATATACTCCGGTACAGACCTACTCGAGTGTGTAATGACCACGTCTGTCTGCCTTGAACGTGTGTAACACTCACAAGTTATGCCCAATGAAACCTAAACTGGGCGTATAACAGACTACAACTACACTAATTACCATCATATATACTCCGGTACAGACCTACTCGAGTGTGTAATGACCACGTCTGTCTACCTTGAACGTGTGTAACACTCACAAGTTATGCCCAATGAAACCTAAACTGGGCGTATAACAGACTACAACTACACTAATTACCATCATATATACTCCGGTACAGACCTACTCGAGTGTGTAATGACCACGTCTGTCTGCCTTGAACGTGTGTAACACTCACAAGTTATGCCCAATGAAACCTAAACTGGGCGTATAACAGACTACAACTACACTAATTACCATCATATATACTCCGGTACAGACCTACTCGAGTATGTAATGACCACGTCTGTCTACCTTGAACGTGTGTAACACTCACAAGTTATGCCCAATGAAACCTAAACTGGGCGTATAACAGACTACAACTACACTAATTACCATCATATATACTCCGGTACAGACCTACTCGAGTGTGTAATGACCACGTCTGTCTGCCTTGAACGTGTGTAACACTCACAAGTTATGCCCAATGAAACCTAAACTGGGCGTATAACAGACTACAACTACACTAATTACCATCATATATACTCCGGTACAGACCTACTCGAGTATGTAATGACCACGTCTGTCTGCCTTAAACGTGTGTAACACTCACAAGTTATGCCCAATGAAACCTAAACTGGGCGTATAACAGACTACAACTACACTAATTACCATCATATATACTCTGGTAGAGACCCACTCGAGTGTGTAATGTCCACGTCTGTCTGCCTTGAACGTTTGTAACACTCACAAGTGATGCCCAATGAAACCTAAACTGGGCGTATAACAGACTACAACTACACTAATTACCATCATATATACTCTGGTAGAGACCCACTCGAGTGTGTAATGTCCACGTATGTCTGCCTTGAACGTTTGTAACACTTACAAGTGATGCCCAATGGAACCTAAACTGGGCGTATAACAGACTACAACTACACTAATTACCATCATATATACTCCTATACAGACCTACCCGAGTGTGTAATGACCTCGTCTGTCTGCCTTGAACGTGTGTAACACTCACAAGCTATGCCCAATGAAACATAAACTGGCCGTATAACAGACTACAACTACACTAATTACCATCATATATACTCCTATACAGATCTACCCGAGTGTGTAATGACCTCGTCTGTCTGCCTTGAACGTGTGTAAAACGCTTCATATAACTAATAAAATTCAAACGGATTAAATTAAAACACGTTTTTATGTATGTTAGACAAGTATTCTTCTCTAAAATATTTTCTTTCAATAGTGACAAAAGCATTGCATATAAAAATGTAATTTACGTTTTTTTTACTTATTATACGTATCACTTTAACAATAAAGTTGATGATGAAATCCACAATACTATTTCTGAATAAAGTCCTAATGTTCAATTATTGAATAAGAAGAGTTGGTAATAACTAATCGGTAATTCTTGGTAAAATAATAAGATAAAAAATGTAAACTTTTCTAAATTTAGTTAGGAAAGTAAATATAGAATGAATTTTAAAAGCTATATAATTAAGTTTTTGTGTTTGCAAGTAAACAAAATGGAAAAATTTTTATGTAAGATTTTTTTTATGCTATGCCATGTCTTTGCAAAAATATAGTTAAAAAATTTTTTTTAAGTAGAAAACACCGATTTTGAAAAGGGAAAAATGAATTCATTTTGTTGTATTTCAGCTAAACACTACTCAGTCCTTCTGAATATGTTCCATATCTATAAATACGATCTCATATATTTAATCAAAGTTATTAAAGGTAAGAAAAGTACTAATTTATTGTTATATCTAATAATTAATGTGTATGTTACAATATAACAAGAGAAGATAACTCTGTTAAATACATATTTTATTAGTGAATGCTACGAAATCACTACGAGTCATACATTTTTTATTAGGACCAATATTTAGATAGTATTTTGTAGTTCTGATAGTTTAATTTTGTAATATTTATGTATATTAAAAATATGTGTTATAAGTAAATTGGTCTGTAAGCAATTGACTGAAGGATATATACTATCTATAAATTGATTGCGCACTCATATATTAACATTTTTATATTAGAGATACTTGGGAGTGTAACTGTGTCATTATATACCAAATATTTAATTAAAATTTAAAATAAAATAGTGTAAATAATACCATTAACATATGTTTATTGTTTCACAAAAGTTATGGTACATCAGTTTCCGACAGGGAATATATCACGCGTGACGTAAATTGAATATGGATTAGACATACACTGGAAAAGTGTAGGTTACTTATGTAACTACAGTATATTTTCAAAAAAAAAAAAAAAAAAAAAAAACACGATCCTGGCCCATTTTTTTGGTTTGTTAGATAACAAACATCTTATCAAGACCATTAAAGAAACGCTCTAGGAAAAGGGTTCTCGTAGAAACGATATTGATTACCTTAATAATTATTATTTTATGCATCAAAGAGTATATCTAGTCAATATTTTTCGCTATAAGTTACAAATAAGTAACGTAGTCCTTAACAGTCCCCAAAATGATATGATATACGAAGTTGTTAAGGTATACAAAGCGACCCTTATGTAGATGTTGGTGTTAAATACGATTAATATTAAACTATATGTTAATGAAGCGAGTATGGATTAAATTATACTAACCTTGATGCATTTTAAAATATGGTGAAATACCTCTGATCCATCAAAAAGTCAAACTGTTTACTCCAAATTGTTTCAAGGTGTCCATCCATCTACCCACACACGTACACTGAACTTCATATAGTACGATGGTGCATTACACTTTACCTTTAAATATTGCCCTCCTTGACTGTCAACAGTTAAGAGTAATTCCTGGATGATAAAACTACTGATATTTAGTGGATTAAGGTCAGTTTTTCATCAATAAAATTTAACACAAACTTAATAAAATTCCTCAGAAATTAAAATATGAATCTATATTAGAGAAAAGTATTAATAAAACAATAAATTATTTCCTGATCAATAAAAACACAATTACCTATACAGCATAATGGATCTTCTTCGTAAGCAATGGGATATGTTGAGTCACTTCACATGGGTGTGGGAAGATACAACTATTAGAAATACATGTTGGGAATTGCAAATGATCAGGCATGTGTTTGTGAAGTCGAAGTTCAAACTATGGATCACATAGTTACTGACTACCCATAGCGTTCTTTTCAGAAGGAATTAGCTGGTTTTCATTCAACTGGAAGAGCAGGTGTTGAATTGTTTCAAACTCTGTATTTAGCTCTGTGTCACACTTTAGCGAGAAACACTTTCCTTTGTACTGTAGATTGTATTTTATTAGGATGTTATTATTACTGTAATTTTTAATCTTTTATTATTATGGTAGCCACCAAGGAAATCATACGATTTATTTATTAGTGTGTATATAATTGTTTTATCAACATAATACAGTATTAAAAAATAAATTTTAATGTTTAAAAAGTATTGATTAAACATTAAAATTAATAAAACAATATAATAACCTAACCACCTGCCGTATCTACGTAATTCAGGGACGGCCCCTAAGAGTAAATTTGATGTTTAAAAACGACATGAAAACGCACATCTGGGATTATAACAATTAAAAATAAATAAAAATATACGCGATTGAAAACAAATGAAACCACTAACAGGACTATACTTGACCAAAGATTTACATACCTAAGAACTGGCTAAGAGGGTCAGGGAGCCTCGCTCTCTACGGGCAGTCCTGAATGTTTCAACAAAAAACCACAATATGCTAATTGAGTACCCGCCGGCCGTCGGCACCTCTGACCTTACGTATTAATTATTAATGAACACTAACCCACCACATGTAGATTCCTTTTCGATGTAACTGTCTTCTTTTGTTGGACTAATGAAGTGCTCAATAACAGATGTATATTTAGCTTGACGAGTTATTTAAACACTGATTTCGATTTATTATGAATAATCTGATATTAAATTTTAATTATAAGGTCATTAAATCTTTCAATACACTGAGTTGAATAGTTCAGTCTTATTGGTTACCATAGAATAAGCTTTTAGAAAGCAGAATACATTTTAATCTCTCTAAAATGCTGCTATTAATATTAAGAAAGGAAAACTCGTATATTTTAAAATATATTTATGCTGATATTTAGTCAATCGGTACAGCTTTAGTGCCAATGACATATATAGAATCAGGGATATAGCTGTCAAATAGCATATGACACGGAAATAGTCAAATAAAAATCACACATTATTTGGTCTTTATATTAGGTCTTTATAAAAACATTGATAAATTGAAATATTTTTGAAATAAAGTATTTTATTCTTAATGCTCGATTTTATCATAATGCATTTCGTTTGATTTGTGTTTTTGATAGTAAAACAATAAAATAGGATTAAGGAAAAGTGGGTGAAGCATCAACTAGCTTTATTTTTAAAGCAAATAACGTTTACGTATTTTTATTGATTAGTACTGTAAATAAGGGTGAAATTCACAAAAAACAAATAAAAATTTTAACATATAATACAAACATGGATCAAGAAGGTTCTTGTAAGCAATTTTAGACAATTATATTTATTTTATATATATATATATATATATATATATATATATATATATAACACAACTAACTTTACCTTAGATTTTAATAAAACATTTACACAAATCTTAGCTCCAAAACAACTACGTCACTCCTTTAAGGTTCATAATAATTAAAAAAAAATTCTAAATTGCTGATAAAATGTACCATCAACTAGACTACTAATAATAACAAGCAGTAGTCTAGTTTTAAGTTAATTGATTGATATAGTACAGTAAATATTTGTGTAAAGTAGAATTGAGGTAAAGTCTAAGTCAGTCTAAGAAAGTTAAAACACGGAAAATTACTCACGTTTGGTTTAATCGATTAGGTTATAATTAAAGGTTCGCCTGACACACCTCAACCCACACTGTGCGTGCTGAACCGTGTTTGTTAATGTCTTCATGTAATTATAGCCTCAATAAATTAGTCCTATTTTGTTAATTTAATGACTATATTTAAGCATTGTGATTTCCTAAAATTAACTTTGATCACGTATTTATGTTATTAATATTTATGAACTATGTATACAGTTCCTTATAATATGATATTGCACATATTTCTATTACTAATACTGTTACTACGAAAAATAAGTTTGGAGACAATATTTTTCTAACCTAAATAAAATCTTAGGCCTTGAAATTAGTGTAAAATTACAACATATAATAGATATAGTTTTCATTACATCGTTTTGCTTACTCAATGAATAAATTCAAAACTGTAGTTAAACCGTAGCTAACTTTCTGTACATATAAGCCAAATACAACTTAATCACTCACTTATTCACTAATAACGAAAATAAAAAAAAAAAAAAAAAAAAAAAAAAAACCCGACCGAACTTACACGAAATGTTTAAGAAAGTTAGCTTCACTATCGAAGGAACCCACAAAAATAGGATTTTTCGAAATTCCTAAGAGGTACAAACAGACACTTAAAATAAAAATTTCTCCATAAGAATAAAATTGGGTCGATTTTGTTAAATTAATAACAACTGTTTGTTAAATTTAATACAATAAAGTTTAGTTTTATTACATTAATGCGAGTTTATCTTCGCTGTTAAACAAAAACTAATGAAATGAACAAGTTTGAAATAGACCAAGTAATACCATTGGGTATTTTTTATATTAAATAGGTAGCAACGCAAGATCTGTGGT
>JAQJVL010001733.1:0-17500 GCA_035578905.1 Stictocephala bisonia | reverse complement strand
AAATTGACATACATATTTTTATAGACTTCTAAGCCTTTGTATCTAAGCAAAGAGACTAATTTTAATCAGAAAATTTACAATTTAATTTGACCAAATGCATAGCCAGTTCACAGGTAATGGATAAATATGACGATAAATCCGACATTTCCCTGATTAAGAGTCAACTATTGTAATTTGTGCCCTCTAAAAGTAGACTTACAGATTTGCCTAGACTTTGGAACTTTTTTATCTAAGAGAAAAACTGTTTTTAATCGGAAAATTTTAAATTTTCCACTAGTTTCATTTTTCCACTATCTGAAAAAAATTACTTGATGTTTTGTACATAGGTTTATCTTGGCCCTTAGAGGCTCACTGAGATAGGATTTTCCTCTTCTACCTTAGGACTCCATCCCAGTTGCCTCCGAATGCTCATAGTATTCCTATGGATCATGGAGCTATATTTATTGATTGATTTATTTGATTTTATTAACAGCTGTTAAATAAAGACAAATAAAATAAAATTGTGGTAGACTAAAATTTTTACATTAAAAATAATTTATTACAGTAGTAAACTAAACATAACATCAGCTGTTCTGAATTGGATGCAAATTGGATACTGTGTAATCTGAAAGGTTGCTGCACATTTCAATTATACAATCAAAATTCAATTTTATGACAGGCGTAGCGGGCAGGTACAGCTATTTAAATTATATATTGGTACTAAATAGTAGAATTTTTCTTAGGTTTCAACAATTTTTTTTTAGGCCTGGAAAACGGTAAAATAATATGTTATTGGCAGCGTAATTCTGTGAAGTTCAGCTTAATAATGGAGGGCTAGTAGATTCCAAAGACGTCAATAACGTGTATAATGGGTGTATTTAAATAAGCCAGGCTATTGACCTGGGCTATACATTATTGACTCAATGGGGGAGGGGTCAATGAGTTAGCGTTAGTAATCAGCACAATATTTTCACATCCACATTTAAGCAAAGTCCACTATTCCAGTGTTAAAAAACAACTTATTTGGATGTAAAGCCTTTTATTATTATAATTAAAAGATAGATACAGCTTCATTCAGAACAGTTTAAATTTATATGCAGTTGAATATTGGTATTTTATTCAAAACAATCTTGCCGATAGTCTTAAAAATGCTATCATTTCCAAGATGCTATCTATTATTCATTTATATATATTCATTAGAGACGTTTGATAATTCTATAATGAAGCAATAATTATCAAAAAATAGAGTTCCCTTTCTATCCATTAGGTATTTTAAGTTCTCAAAGAGTAAAATACTATACAAGTTCATAAAAAGGTTTTATTTTCAAGAAAGGGTTAGTTTTGCAAATTTTGCTGAAATGTATTGTCTGTAAAAGTTCATTATGGTCCTGTGAATCGCATGGAACTTCAAATCATAATTTTGTTTCTTGATCACAATATACATAATTAAAACTTTCATTTTATGTATGTGTGTACATATATATATATATACGCTAACACAATAAATCTGCATCTAAAATTGTAGGCTAGGCTACTGCAAAACATCTTTTTTACACAGAATTTTTATAAAAATGTTTATATTTGATTTATGTTCATCAGCTTGAACGTTGTTTTAAGGCAAACTCTCATTGTTATGTTCAGAACTGAACAATCACCAGGAAACATGGATCGGGAACTCCCAGATATGCTTGGAACAGTAATAAATGACTATTCGTTTCAAAGCCTCGGGCGCTCCTCATTTAGTTTCAGGTTTACCGACTCGTTTAGTTAAAAAATAGTCACGGCTCGTCTCGGAATTCGTTTAGTCACCAGTAGCCTTGTAGGCATGTAATTTATTACCCGTCTGTTGGATCCAGGAACCGTGATTTTGTGAAAAGACATAATACTGCATTTAAGACACTTTTTTATCATACAAATTTTTCTATTTAATGGGACATTTATTGTATTGTGAAATTTAAACTTAAATTTGCTGTGACTTACTTTAATTTATTTCTTATAAATACATAATATAAAGGCTTTTTTAATTTGTTTGACTTAAGACAGGTATGTGCACTGCTACATATGGTAATTAAAATGTCTACAAATTACCCAATTTACAGCATTATCTGTTGATGTAATCAATAGATGCATTGGTTACTTGGGTATTTAGTCTTGGTAAAGCAACTAAACAGACCGAGTTAGGATTTCTGCGTGAAATATTCTAAGTGTTAAGAGATTTGTATAACTGTAGTAAATGGAACTATGTCATTTATTTAAAGGTATACTATATAATTGGTATTATAAAAGAAGTTATACAGGATCAGATGAGTTAGATTAATATGTGTATATTTGACCTGGAATGATATAGACATATTTTTCGAAAAGAGTTTTATTATGATTCTTTGATAATGGATGAAGGATATAATATGAAAAGAAATAAAAGGAATAAGTGTGATAGCATGTGATAAAGAAGGTGAATCTCAAGTCGAAATTCATGTAGACAATAATCTTCTTGATCAAGCTTACTTTTTTACTTTTTTAGGGAGTAGATCAATGGCTATGGACGTAACAAAGTAGAAGTAGTATACAGAATTGCTCAAGCAAAGGCTACCTTCAAAAATAAGATGAACTCAATTTATAGGAGTTCATCTTATTTTATACATGAATGAAAGAAAGTAATTTACACAAATAAATGTTAAACATTACAGAACTCACATCTCACAAGAAGTAACAGCTCGATATAGTGCATTGGTTGTAACTATCTTCTGTGGCTGAAGAAATATACTTGAGTGACATTTGAATAAATGGGAGATCAGAGAGTTATTATTACTATCCAAACATAACTAATGACTCCATTACTTGTTACGTAGCCACTACATCACTTGAAACAAGAACTATAAATAGCATCAACTAACAATTGTCTGTGTCCTAATAATTATCATAATCATTCCCTCTGCACACAGTAAACGAATTACCACCCATGGAGATAGGCGATATGAGCGTGCTTTGTTCCCTTGGGTTATGTTGTGAGGAATTACAATGTTGGATTATAGTGGCATCTATAATATGTTTTAATGCTATCTAACTAAGGTGTGTTGGTTTCAAAAAACCTGCAAAATGTAACTGTAAAGTCTTTAATCATTAGCAAAAAATTTTGTTTATTGAACAATCGTTACCTTTGTAATATCCATAAATGTCTTTTCAGTTGTACAATTTGTATGGAATGGAATAGTAAGAAAAAAGTAACGTTGTAATGATGATGTTTGCATATTTGTTTTACACCCTGTATGCTTATTCAGTGTTTCATGTAAACTTATTCACTTTTTCATGATTCAAAAACAATAATGGATTAATATTTTTAATAGTAATGATATTATTTTATACAAGTGTAATCAATATAGTAATCACTATAGTTGGACTTTTTATATTGATCATAAATGACCCAAAGCACGTGAATGTTAATCTGTATGTGAAAATCATTCATGGTTAACAACAACATCTTCTACCATTTCAATTTATTTATTCTTGTTACGATGGTTGTATCTTTAAATATATAATAAATACCCTAATAATAAGAATTACATCCGTCCCAATGGCAATTTATAATTGAGATAAAAAGTAATTTTAAGGTGTTATATTTTATTAACAAGTGAACCTAACCACGTAATTTTACGGCTGTACTTAACTACTTGCCTAAAGTTTTTCTATAATTCCTACTATTTATTTTTTACTGTAGTATCATGATAAAATGCATTCATGGACATAATTTATTTAACAATATAAAAGAGAAATTTTAAGATCAAATGATACTTTTATTTAACAATTACGTTTAAAAGTTTCAAATAAATGTACTGGCTACTAAGAGTAAGTTTTGAATTTTTTATATTAAGTAAATGTTACACTATAATAACACTAGGAAATTACTAATTATATAACTTAAGATGAGTTGTTTCTAACCCAATACATGTTTTATGAGGGAATTTTTATTTGTACTGCTTCAAGACAGTAAATTGCTGGAATGTAATAAAAGATACGTGTCTAGAATACACATAATAATGCTTTTGACTTTAACATGAAATTGTTTAGTTGCTGTATTAAAAACTGTTAATTAAATCAAGTTTAATGGTATGCTTAGAAAAAATTAACTAATAATATTATTTTTCAATTTATGTCATATCAAAAGCTATGAGAAACGTATTGCTGGTACTGTGGATCACCGGAGTTTTCAATGACAACCACATTTAGAACCGTGGTTCGAATTCACCTTGAGTATGTTACAGTTATTTAGAGTTGGCTCTGTGTGTACAGAGATACAATCGAGGCTGTCCAGAGTAAATTCTTGTAATGGATGGTGTTGATCATTCAGAGGCTACGCGTTTTTATGAACTATAATAAGTCGTCACTCTGTGAATTCTAAGTGATTTATTCAATTCCTTATAGCTGAACTACTATTGATCAGTGAATACTTTTGCTCCAAGTGTTTGGATAAAGGTTTCACATATCCATTTCCTTGCCCTTCCTCACAAGTATGTGATTTAACGATACTATAATATAGTAATACTATTCCAGACCATAAATTCGTTATTTTCCGAAAACTATTACTGCTTTAATATTCTTTAATAAGTAACTTCAACTGAATGACAACTCTGATCCAACTAGAATGGTTCCATTTATAGAATACTGAATGTTTGTCCTCTGGTCTGCTATGAATAAATGTTAGTTCAACCAGTCAGTTTCACTGGCAGGACAGCAAATTTATGCTGTTGCAATATGATAGTGAAGAAATATCGTAAAATAATGGGTTAAGATAAAATCAGTAAGTGTTCTTTATTAAAAGTAGTAATGAGTGTTTAAAATATTATTTGGGAATATTATTTTGACCTTGTCTTTAAACCCTTCATTAATAATACAATGTTGTTGGAATTTCGTTATATAAAATATAATACTACAGAATATTAGGTATTTCGAGTTTATATGTTTACTACACATGGCTTGTTGTAGAAATATGTTTAATTGTATAAAAATGATTATTAATTTAATAACAAACGATACAATCCATTTATTAGAAGTGATTATTTTTTTGCCTGAAAATAATATGTGTAACAAAAATATAAAAAGTAAATTTAAATGTTTAAAGTGCTTTGTACTTACCGTACCCTTTTTTACAGTAAACTTAGCGATATGGAAAAATTACTTCTTAAATCTTCACGCTATATTTATATTTTAGTCATAAATTATTTGATTTATTTTTGGTAAAATAAATTACTTGACATATTTTAATAAAGTTTTTATGTATTATTGATTTAATAAAATAAATGTTGAAATAAGACATATTTCTTTTATAAGGAAAATTAAACTTTTTCCGATAATTTAGGTTTTCACAAATTACCATTTCTTTAAAATCTATTAAGGAAAATTTAAGGGAAGATAAGCAAAATAAAATGTTTACTATTTGATAAGTAATAAAATATATGTTAAAAAAATGTTTAAACTAACAATAACATTTACTTATATGAAACATTTTTATAAAAACTAAATAGACAATACGTGTAAAATAATTATAATGCTTAGTTTGTTTATGGAAGTTATGTGTAGCTATTTATAAGTGGTCATTTTCATAAGTAGTGTATCCAAATTTATATTTACAGTCGTTACCCAAGCCACTTCAGGAGTGACTCAACAGTGTCCTTTACCTTCGAGGGAGGTTCAAAATACCAACAGGTATTCACGGATCTTTAATAGGGAACTTATTTAGTCCATCAAAACTGTTAAATGATATCTATGGCCCAGCTAGAATTAGATAAGATATTTTATCTGCATAACTGGAAAGTAGTAGGTAGAGGTGAGTTTGAAGATTTTAAGGAAACTTTCTGACGTAGAAGAGCCTGTGTTATGAGGAGGTGTGGGCATTCAAGATGCTATTGATATTTTTCAGTAGCGCCTCATGTCTGCTATATTGCTTAGCGCCTGGAGCCAAGGAAGTGAAGTTGCCACGAGAGATACCTCACATGACCTTGTTGAACATCAATCGCTTTAGTATAAGTGATATTTATGCATGCTGGAGTACTAACTTAAGGAACTGAATAAACTAGAGAAAGAGCAGTTGTATGCAGGACTAGTGTGTTGTCTCCCCAAGTTATTCCACCAATATGAGGTTGTAGATTTGCCCTGAATTTAAACTTCTTCTTTTCAAATATGGCTTCTAAACGTCAGTGATCGATTTAACATTGCTTCAAGGTGGGGATGATGTCCGTGGCAATAGCAAATGTCTAAAGCTAGACGTGCCTCCTAGGTACTTCCAAATGAGCAATCAAATCTGGAAGTTTGACTCTCACGAATTTTTCATCTCACAGCAATTTAATAAAATACGAACGATATCAAATTAATATTTTATTTATGGGCCATAACATTAAAAAAATTAAAATTTTGCCATAATATATGGCCTGGTGATTATTAGTATATATAGAGAACCATGATGTCAAGATTTAGTGATGTGATGACTAATGTGAACTAAGCAACGAGGTGCCTATAATTATGTGTGCAATATATTGTTATTAAATACCCCTTAGCTCATCATGAGTAAATGTGATATCATGTTAAAAAAAGGTTTCATTGAATGCAAAATAAATAAAATATAATGCAGCCGGTTATAAACAACAGATTGAATCTTAGATTTTAGATTAGATAAGCAATGGTTCAAGGCATTCCATTTGACCTGTACTGCAATCTACTCATGACCAGCCAGTTAAAGTCTAACAATGGGTCTAAATCAGCTGTTTGTAATGTTTATGTCGTACAACTTCTATAATTATCTCTCATTATGTTCTGTTTCATTACATTTACTTTCTTTGCCATAAACACATCTAAGAACACTGGTCTCAATCAGCACTTAGTGCATTTAAAACGAATGAAAAAATAAACAAATATATTGTTATGAAAACTGAGAAACATTTAAAAATACAAATTAAACTAATAATTTTATTTGTATCATACAGTTTTATTGTGAACCTTTCCTATATAAAAAATTTGGGTGTGGGGTATTTATCACATACTAAGCTATGTATGATATTTATAAAGTAAATACTTTTCTATTTATATTTCAACGCACCAACAATTTGTTGGTATTCTGTACCCAATGCAATGTTTACTAAACTATTCACGTATATAACTTAAGTATATTATTTGACTGTCGATTATATTTTTTAATAATGTTTATATACATATATATATATATATATATATATATATATATATATATATATATATATATATATATATATATATATACCGATACACGTGTTTGCGTTATACCTCAAATTATCGAAAAACCCAAAATCAAAACAATATCTTTAAATACATTTGTTATATTATACATTGTACGAGTAAATAATAACAACACATGACAGTAAATCTATAAATAATTAAATCGATAGGGGAATATTAGTATTTTCTTTGTGATAAAAATTGGTTTTAAGCAGCAAAATTTTAAACAATCAATACTTAATATGCACGTGAAACATATTCATTTCAATTTAATTTTTGAGAAATGTATTCGATATAGTAAAATCGACATGAAATCAACAACCAAAATATATGTTTGAGTTTAGTTCAAAGTAACGAGTATTAACTTAAATAAAATTCATGGACCTGACATAGAATTAGATACCCTGAAAGTTGTAAAAACAATATGGCAGATTCTATTAATTGTATGACACGATAAAAATAGCTATTTCTATAAAGTATTTAATAGTAGCAAGCAAAGTATATGTCATGGGGCAAGATTAACTTGGTGCACATTTCCCGAACAATAAAATTCAATAACTGTAAGTCTTTTATGTAGAGAATGTAATTGGTTTCTTTACGGTCCCATGCAAACATGTTTTATTCAGATCTTTAAATAACGTAGAGGAAAGAATAAATTAATAAAACATAAATATTGGTTTTACTGGAATGTTCGCATTGTTGTTAAATGCCAACTACTTTACTAGTTAATTAGATTGTGGTTGGTATGTGAATACTATTTGTAAGGATTTTTAATTATCAAATACTTTATAGAAACTAAATTATTTTTACTTTTATTATAAAACATATAAATGCTGAACACAAAGCTCAAACTAATTATTTTAACGTAAAAACGTAAAATGATTATAAACTCTCTTACTGTAATTATGAAAATGACATTAAAAGTCTTCAAATTAAATAATGGAAAACATATGTTGTTATTTATATGGGCTGTCTGAACATAATGGAAACGTAGTATAATTATTATAAAAAGTTATAAATAAGGATTTCTTATTTTACCAAAATAATATAGGCCTTATATTCCCTTCGAACACTTAACTTGAATGGGAGGGTCATACCACACAATACGTGTATTTTTAAGAATGTGGGTTATTACCAGTATACGTGAATGGGTAGGACAAGTAACAATGAATAAATAGAAAATATACGTAAGTACGTGGTTTGGACGAATAATGATGTGTATACGTCGTTGTTATTGTCTGGTAAATAAAACATTTTACTATGCGTAAACGTGGAGGAAATAAGTAGATCTAAATATTCGTGGGTTAGACGGGTGTGAGATACGTGTATAAGTTCTCGTTCGCACGTAGATGAAACATGGTTAGGTTAGGTTAGGTTAGGTTAGGTTGGATGTGAAACTAAATGAGTGTTACTTTCTTGTTTCTTGCACTCACAAATGAAACATGATACCTTGTGTTAACGTGCGTGGGACATTAACTATCTGTATATGTAGATGAATCAAGATACCATGTGTACATATTTAAGGCAAGTAATTATGGCTGCACGTATGTCAACTTATGTTCAGGTGATATGTGAGTAGGTGGGTGGGAAAAATAACTGCGTGTGAAAAGTAACTATGTCAATAAGTGAGTGAGACAAGTAACTATTTGTATGAATGTGTGGGAAAAGTAGATCTGTGTATACGTGTCTGGGACCAGTATTGGTGTGTATACACGTGGGTAAAACAACTACCTATGAGTATTCTTTGGTGGCATACCATGGTAGATCCATGTAGGTTCGTTGATGGAACGAGGTAAGTTGTATATTGATTATACAAGTAACTCTTAAAAGAAGAAAATTGTTAAAAAATGTTTAAATAAATCACTTTTGTTTTCTGAAATTATATACTTTACCTACAACAAATATGTACAAAAGGTGATATTTGGAAATTTTTACTTTCTCTTGCATTCAAGAACGATTCCAAGCATCACGAACATCTTTTCTTCTATCACAAATATTAATCAATAATTGGAAATATATGCAATCAGATAAAATACAAAACTTGTAGCAGATCCTTTCTCTAGAAATTGATTTCGTTTACTGTCATAACTCGTAAACAAAGTACAACCCAAATGAAAAACAGCAACAGCTACAACCCACAATTTCGGTGATTGAGGGTCCTTCGATGCATCCTAGTTTAACAGCGAGAGGCCACCCATGATGATTCTTCTTAGGGATAACTATTTAGCTTCTCTACAACTATTAAAACAATGGCAGACCATTAGCTAACTTTATGGCCCTGTCTATCCTTAAAATAAATTGTAATAATAATTCATAGCGTTTTGATCATTTCTCAAAGTCTTGTATGATGACCTCAGAAATCATTTAGTACTACGCTGATAGTTCAATCATCAGTAAAAATGGATTTCTTCAAAATATTCATTTATGTACTTCTTATATTTTGAACATGGGTGAAAATGAAGAATGTAGATAGTATGCAACAAGTAGCATTATTCGTAATATATTCATTGTTTACACGTTCATAATAGTAATTATACATTTGAAAACTCAAGATCTGTGTCTTATTTGTATTTTGTTCTACTTTTTAATAATTGTACTAATTAAAAAAACCGTATACTATCGTATAGCTGAAAAATGAAAACATAGTTGTTTAAAAAAAACGTAGATACAAATGTATTACTAGGCAATGCATATTATTAATACGTTATAGATATTTGATGAAAGAAATCTTAAACGTTTAGTTAAGCTTGTAATTATTTTAAACATTTGAATCTTAACACAGTTCTAAAATTAGGTTCTATTTTACCAAAATCAGTATACATGAACAGTACATCACTATATATGATGGGACCTGAGTCTTTGGGACACAATATGAATTTTAAAAATATATCGGACATAATATGACACTTATTAATTTTGAATGGTAATAAATATAATTTTTTTGCTTCTCCACAGTAGTTTAGAGCTAGAGAATTTGTTAATACTGGAGCTTAATTCCGAGATTAATTTAATGGTTTATAAGTACAAAGAACATATTGAAAGGTGGCATTCTCCCTTAAAACGGAATCAATTAGGCTTTTAATACAGTAATAATGGGGTAAAGTATAAGCAGTCTAGAAAGGTTGCGTTTGAACCACAGTAACTTGGAGGTAGTTCAATCGATCTAAATGTTTTTTTAGGGTTTGAACAATAGTTCCATGATAGTAAATTGACTAAAAATTTCTTTGGGAATTGAGTATGTAATTATTGTTTAAAAAATAAATTTTAACTCAGAACCTATTACTATTTCGAACGTTTATTTACCTTAGTTGCCATAGTAACTTTATGATGCATTGCAGTTAGTGCAGATACTGTCAGATACAATATTGTACGTGAGGTTGATGGATTTATCAACATATCTAGCTGACATATCCTGTAATGTATAGATTAATATAAAAATTTTTGTAAAATTATCATTGAAGATAATATTTTATTGTGGAATTAAAAATACTCATACTACTGCCATTTATGTTACAAAATATATTATTTTCGAAGATTTATATACCTTACAGTTTAAAAAAAAATTATAATAAATATAAACTCTTCTATAATAAGAGTATTTTATTCTTAATTTCGTGTTTTTCCACACACGTAGATAGTTACAGACTTGAATTAATTTACTTGAATGAGTACGTGGTTTCTCCATCGTACAGCCATGCGTCACATGTAGTATTAAGATAATAATGGTGTTTTTATGCGTATTACGACAACTAACATACGTGACCTAACGAATTTATGTAGTACATATTTAAAATAAATAAAAACTAATATTTCACAGTTTTGTAAAGTTTATAAACGTACAAAACGTTTGATTTTGAAGCATAATAAAGCACATTATGTGTATTTCAACTGTAAACCCCTGGTGTATGTTCGTTTGGAAATGAAATGTTCGCGTAATGTTATTTGCTAAACACAGTAAGTTAATTTTAAGTAATATTAAAATATTAAATTATTATGCTAACATGACATTTTCTTTAACATAGTAGACTAGGGAATTGTTTAACGACACGATATAATAATATAGATATAAAAATGTTCAGGGGAAAAATAAGTAGTAAAGTTGTACCAGGTTGATTTTTACAAATTAATTAAATAATATTCAGTGATTTGTTAAACAAAGTATCAATTTAAAAAAGTGTTGCCATATGTAAAAAAATGCTTTAGCACACATGGTGTGCCCGATACAATACAGCCTGTAGAATGCCTGCGAAACAGGGTTAGGCAAGGGCCCTATTTTTTAAGTCTGCAACAAACAGTAGGATCGTCCCTTTTTCTTATTTTAAGATGTATTGTTTCACTGTAGAAGTAATATTACAGTACTGTGAAATTAGGATACCACCGTTCAATAATTAGAAATCTTTAAGTACTATGTTTATTATGTTACATACTAGATTCGTGAACCCTGTATTTATAAGGGTGCCAAATTACATGTTGTCTTAAAATTTCAGTATCAAACACTTACATTCACTATTTTATATAGAATTGGCCACAGTTCAATATTTTGGAGGAATTTATGACTTGTTAATCACTCACTGCATTATTTAAAAATACTTTATTAACATTTAAGTTCAAGCAGATATCTGAGCATACACAGATTCTTTCCAACTAAGATCTACACAACAACAGCAAGAATATTAACTATGTAAAAGGGAACAATTGATGCTGTCCAACGTCAGCTTATCCTCTCAGGTATACATTTTACCTAACTTATTTTTTTCGAAAGTTAAAACCTTTTTTATGTACTATTAATAACAATTGAGGCTACATTAAGTACAGAATACGCATCCATAAACGATATTTTTTATTATTAAAGCTCAATTAATTTTAATAAAATATCTGGATAAATCAAAAATTTACGCGTTCAGTTTGCTGTAACATTGTTTCTTATGTAATACTATATATTAGCATGAATATTAACGTTTCTAAAATAATAATCATGCAAACGTTAATATATAAAGGCTATTTATAAATAATATTGTTAAAAAGAACATTTAAAAAAAATCACAAGTACATTAAAATTAATTAAAATTTGTAAAAACTAAAACATAATATGAAAAACCATAAGATTTCACTTTAAAAAAACATAACTTATTAGTTTAATTTAAAACTAGTAATAGTTTTAAACAAAAGTAAACGCTGTAGTTCGACTAGAAAACTACACTGCTAATTGCCTTTTTTATATAATAATGAGCGAATTATATTTATTTTAATCATAAGATTTCAACAAAGCATTCCTCAAAGTTTTATTCATGTATATAACTTGATTGAAACGTAAAAACTAAAATAAGTAATATATTTTGACTTTAACTTTAACTATACCCACCAAAGTATATTGATCCTGCACAAGTTATGCAGATCTTTCTATACATACAGGATGTTCATGAACACCCTTCAAGACCTCGGGATATAGTTACATATATAAACACTAAGAAAATAATTCCTATGAACTTGTGTCCTAAAACGCTTAGTAAAAAAAAAAAAAAATTTTAAATCCATATGGTGATAAAAAACAATATGCATTTAGTATTGGACAATTTTATTTTATTGATGTTTTGGTATATAACAATATTATCACTTTATCTCTCAATATTACAGTGAGTCAACACAGTTGCATCGATAAATTCTAGTGCCACCCCTGATTTGGCAAAGCGATGACAAATTATCGGACGTATAGTGATTTGTGGACCCATTCTTTGGTATTACAATGTTTGGCAATGATATCATGTTTTCCCTGTGCCTATACTCCAGCACATATAATACGTACATTAGGTCTTAATATTATTATATCAACTATTTTTGTCTACATATTACGTACGTTATTTTTTTATGTTCAACTTTTATTTTGTTGCTATAAATATACTTGAGAAAAGCACACATTTATAGGCAAGATAAGTATTACTAGACGAGTTGTACGTTTTCAAAAACTCAATGCATACAATTATTTTTATATTGCAAGACTTTTTAGCTTGTTTCATACCAAATTATATAATTAAAAATATTAATAAAAATTATACGTTATTTACATTATAACTAATTTAAAATTATCAAGCTTATTTTTATTACTATACAGGGAAGAAGAATTAAGGAAACGCATTCACAACAACGTTATAGTGTTCCATAGATAATTTGAAGATTATTTTATACATATATTTCTATTCCATGAAGTATAATTTTTTATCAGAATAATTTACTTAAAACCGCTAAATAGTGAAGAAATAATATTTTTATAATTAGTTACTTTGAAATTCAAACGACCACTATTCTGGAAATGATTACCTTTTGGAGTCCGCTTTGCGGCAATCAATTTATCTTGACTAGACCTTTTATTTGATATCAAATACGCCCTAAGCTTACATTGAAATATTTCGTTCAACTTCTCGGGAACCATCCCCTTGAAATGATAAAATGTCACTAATGGCGTCAAAAAGAATGTTCTTTGTAACCATGATTACATAAAAATGTTAACATTTTAAAATGAGTACATACAAGATTTAATTTTTAAAAGTGAAGACATATAAAAGTTGTGAAAACATTACCGTTTTTTTTCCATCCTACATATACATTGTATGGTTAGTTGTCATTAACCATTTGTTAATTTCAAAAAGCTGAGATGTATTTTTATATAAAGTTTCAAACGCCATGATGATTAATTAAATAAAAATGTAAAGTGATCTCCTGTCACAAGTTATCGAACCATTTAAGACCAGATCCCCTGATTCTCTTTATGCTGGCTAATACCTCCATAAATTAGCACAGGGGACACTCTGTAACTATGTGATAAATAATTTGGACCCAATTAATCTTTTTTAAGTTCTAGCAATAACATTATTAAATGTTACTTAAACTATTAACTGAACCTTACTTAGTATAGTTAAACAGTAACAAGATCTACTTACGTATTTTACAAAGGAAGTAGAAAGAGTTACAGTAATAGGAAAAGAATGTTATATATAAAGTATTATACAGCTTTTATAACTTACTTTTAAACAATGTCAATTACCTTGTATCAATATTATGTTATTGTTAACAACTAAATAAAAAGTACCTTTGCATTTTATTTTTTTTAATGTTGTATAAATGAATGGTAACCAAAATAAGCACATAATTCAAAAATATCTAAAATATAGATCAAAATAGAAATAGTATTAGGCAATAATGTAAAGTTTTTATGAAAAAAATAAAATAAATGCAATTGTCTTCTGAATTGTTTATAAGTTTTATTCGATAATCAGTAATTTTATTTTAATAACTTACAATTAATTTTTTTAAATTTTCAGTGTGCCATGTAATAATAATTAATTAATTCCAAGGAAAGGTATCCAATTTCGAAACCTAGTTCAAGAATACTACGGGCAGTTTTATTTCTACCTGATGAAATGATTAGTGATGTGAACCTATACCATCCTATTATGATGCTGTATTAATATAATAGATCTTAATATGAAACAAAATGTTTTTCTAGATACTTTTATAACTAGGTACTTATTATCAGATTATTTTATGAAATAAAGGGTACTATAATAATACAAGCATAACCCATACTGAAAATGTTCACTACTATCTTAAGAATATAGAGTAACAAATTTCCATATGTATTGTCTTATAACATTGAATATATTATTTACTTCATAACAATCATAAGTTGTTTAAATATAAATTTTTTCTAAAAGCACTAAATTATGTACAGATTATTACTAACTTAATTTAGAGCATTTCTTGTTATTTCAAGATAATGGCATCAAGCAACATTAAACGTAGCTGTTTCGGTGTTGCGAAGAAAGCGTACAGCGAAGAAAGCGTACAATTGTAATATAGCAAAATAAGCGTTCAGCTAGTCATGTTTATGTTTGGCGAGGGTGAGACGTAAGCTGACACTTCAGGCAGTGGAATGTGACAGGCGACAAAAGTGTACACACTAATTAGGCTGGGTTATATTAAGTAGTGTAACTGTTGAACAACAATACTTTTAAAATATCAAGTTTGAAAGCACCTTTTATCTTCCATGTTTAGTCTTTGTTGACTATGTATATTTAACACATCAGTATACGGATTTGACTTGTTACAAATCAAGTCTGGGAATGTATAAAGTGGCTTTGTTTTTGTATTTGATTTTTTTTTTATTTTTTTTTTTGCTAACGTTCAGTGTACTTTTTATTTATTCATAAATTAATAGAAAATTTGCCTGCATTTAAATGAAGGCTATTAAATATTTGTAATGTACATATATTTGAAGGGTATTTAATGTATGTGTAACTTGAAAAACGTCAGCGATATCCAGTTTTTGTGGAACAATCATGTCCACATGAGTTTGTGTGCTTCGTTGGCCTTTATCAATCCACAAGATTTCGGAGAAGGATTCATCAACATTCAACACTCAGCTCCAGGAAATAAAAACCTCACGAAGTTTTTCGATTAATTTGTCGATCAATGGTTGGAAAACTCTGCAGTTCCTTTAGAAATGTGGTCTTGCTATAAAAGAAGACAAAGGACAACCAAGCCATCAAAAAAATGGCACAATAGAATAAACAGTATTCTGCTCGACCCTCATCTAAGAGTAAAAGATGTTCTACAATATTTGAAGAATGAAGCAGAAGTTGCCGTTAAACATGTTTAAGAGAGAGGAAATAGGGTTAGAAGGTACAAAGAGAAAAAGGAAGTATATAGAGATAGACGAACGAATCACAAGGATAACAAAACAATACCAAGACAAGGGTTACATAGTTTCCTGTTTAAAAGATATCAACAGGTATATATGTTGTACCTTAGCAGGTTGTACATAAATTGTACGTTTATGTATATAGTACGTTTTTGTGTTTTATGTTTAAAGAAGCCACTTTATATATAGACATTAAAACTTGTAAATAAGAAGAAAACTGACAAAGCCGAGAGGCCACTTTGTACATTTCCAGACTTGATTTGTGACCTAAGTAAAATCTGTCGAGTTCTGTATGAGAGGTGGTTACATGTACATATTCAACAAAGACTAATAATGAAGCAGAATTGTAGTTTTAAAACTTGATATTTTTTATTTAATTGTATTCGTAGGCTATATTATTTAAATGTTATAGCATATTTGAATAATAGTTGTATAGTTGGTATGTTTTTTTTTAATACTTAGAAATGTTTCTAGTCTAAACTTAGGTCGAGTTCTTGGTGGTGTATGCTTTTTTAACCTGTCACATTCCACTGCCTGAAGGGTCAGCCCTTGTCTCACCCTCGTCAAACAACAACTAGACAGGCTGTACGCTTATTTCACTAAATTCCAGTTGTACGCTCTTTTCGCTGCACGCTTTCTTCGTATATTCGCTGTTTCTTGAATGGTTTTTTGTGGGCAATCCCATTCTTGTAAAAAAAATAGACTACATAGGCCGCCAGCCCGGTAACTGGTGGTAGTTCATAGATCATTTTTACGTACAGCCATGGGAAAGTGTTTTAGCCAATTTCTGATCTCTTAAAACTTTGGCTAAATGAAAAAATGCAAAAAAAGCAAAAAAATGAAAAAAAAGCTTCACCTAATAAATTTTTCCATTTTTGATATATACATTATTGGTGGTGATAAACAAATTAATTTCTAATAAAGAAAGGATATAACCAGTACTACTCTCAGCGTTTGTTGCTTTTTTATGGGAACATGAAGAATCACATTTAAAATGGGTGCAAAATCAAGTTTTAAATATGATTTTTATAATTGTTTTATCAAGTTCACATAGACTATGTGCATTAATATATATAAGTATCTATCTGTCTGGTATAAGGACAATTTGCAATTAATTTAAAAACCAATAGAAAATTTACATCAGTAGGGTGGACGGAAACGTTTTGTTATTTGTTATTATACTCGTGTTATTTGATTGGTGTTAAATTAAATATTAAACAAAGAACTTTCATAAAATATCTCATTGATGTATAAGTACACTAATAAGTTCTATATTTTAACATTTAAATATATAATTTTATACTAAAACAATTCCTTTACCAACAATTATTGATTAAGAAACATACCTGACAGTTATTTTATTAGATTACAAGGATATTATATTAATATATGTACATTTATAATTAGTACTGTTTAAAATTTATAATACTTATGATATCTTTTCTTCTTAATATATTTTTAAAGTTTGGTTATAATTTTAATATAATATTTTGCGGTTTTTAAAAAAAATTTTATCAATGTTCAAGAACAAATATACAACTTATTACACTCCTACAGGATTGTATGATTGATATTCTTGACAAA